>CM052722.1:3581700-3598361 GCA_028551405.1 Uromys caudimaculatus
TATGTACTCACTGATAAGTGGATATTAGCCCAAAAGTTCAGAATACCCAAGTTTCACTTAACAGTAACCACTGGACTGAGAGTGAGGTCCCAGATGGAGGAGTTGGAGAAAGGACTGAAGGAGCTGAGGGAGTCTGTAGCCCCATGGAGGGAGCAACAGTGTCAACTGGCCTGACCTCCCCCCCCCTCCGGTCCTCCTAGAGGCTGGACCACCAACCAAAGAATACACATGGAGGGACCCATGGTTCGGACCACATATGTGGCAGAGGAGGGCCTTGTTGGCCATCAGTGGGAGGAGAGGCCCTTGGGCCTGAGGGTGTTAGAAGCACCAGTAAAGGGGAATGTCAAGGTGGGAATATGGTAGTGGGTGGGCGGGTGGGTGGGAGGTAGAATACCCTCATAGAGGCGGGGGAGGGGGAGGGGATAGGTGGTTTCCAAAGAGGAGACCCAGAAAGGGGGAAACATTGGAAATGTAAATAAAGTATCAAAAAATAAAAATAAAAACAAAACAAAACAGCAACAACAACAAAAAAGAACTCAAGAAGTTAAATTCCAACAAACCAAATAACCCAATTAAAAACTGGGGTACAAAAAAAAAAAAAAAAAAAAAAAAAAAAAAGAAAAAGAAAAAGAAGAAGCCTCTCTGACCAAGGTTAAGAGCAAACCAAGTCTATGAGTATAATCACAAATATTAAGAAGGCAATTTAAAAATGTCACTACTTAGCAAATTAGCAATGTCAGGTTCTACCCTAATCCCTATGCTATCCCCATCCATGGGCAATTTTGACTGACATGGTATTTCCCTCTGGAGAACAGGCTTCCCATCCAATCAGAAAGCAGTCTGTTACTTCCATAATATTCATGTCACCATTGCCTAGTAATCCATTATTGAATCATGTAGAGCCCAGCTCTAGATAAAACTTTCAATGTCTTTAGAGCTATAAATTTTCTTCTTTGGTCTGCCTTCATTTTGTCCCCTTGATTTTGATATTCTGTATTTTCACTTCCATTCAAATGTAGGATTTTTAAATTTTTCCTTCTTGATTTTTCAATGTTTTAATTATCATTCAGTAACAAATAGTGTAGTGTTTATGAGTTTCTCTGTGACCTCTTGGGTGTGCTTGTCCTTCTCTTCAGACTGAAGTGTAACTTCCAGTATCCTCTGTAGAGCTTCTTGTTCATAAATTCCTTTTATTTGTTTTATAATGAAAACTTTATCTTTCTCATTCAATTTTAATAGATAGTTTTGCTGAGTATAATAGTCTGAGTTGACAATTGTGATCTTTCAGGACTTGGGATTTATTTTGCTAGAGCCATGGATTTAAAAGTTTCTGTTGAATAATTAAATGACATTCTGATAGGCCTGACTTTATAAGTGGCTGGACCTTTCTCTCTTGGTTGTGTGTTTTTAAAGTTTTACTTATAATATGTCATAGGGAACTTCTTTTCTTGTCCTGTCTATTTGGAATGCTGTAGGCTTCTTCTATGTGAATGGGCATCCCTTTCTTAGGGCATGAAAAATTTTCTCCAGTGATTATATTGAATGTGTGTGTGTGTGTGTGTGTGTGTGTGTGTGTGTGTGTGTGTGTGTGTGTATTCTTTAACATTGGTATGGTATTATTTTCCTTCATTTATGCTCATAATCCAAATGTTTGGTTTTTGTGGTATCCCAAAGTTCTCCTATATTCCACTTAATAGATTTTTATTTTTTACCAAGTGATCCAATTCTTTTGCTTTATCTTTTACCTCTGACATACTTTCTCACGTGGACCATTTTATTGCTGAGACTTTCCACTGAAGTTTTTATTCTGTTTATTAAGTTTTACATTTTCGGTATCATTTCAGTTTGGCTTTTCTTCAGTAATACTCTTTTCTGCTTTTATGTCTATTAATGACTACCTTATTTAATTTGTGTGTTTAATTTTATTCCCTTTGAGTATATTCATATCTTCTGTGAGTTATTTGAAGATAGTTATAATCATTCTTTCAAATTGTTTCTTTGGAGGTTTAATGGGTTATTGTCTCTAGGGTTGGTAACTTTTAGAAGAGACATGTTGGTTTGGATTTTCATGTTGTTCTTATTTCTGCACTGGGGCTTGGTCATTTGAAGTTAGATGGTTGAATGAAATGTGGGCCTGGGGCTGACAGCATCTGAACTGTTTATGTGTCAGTACAGGGGATTGGGGAACTGGGACAATGGAGGTAGGAGACCAGAACCTGGAGACCTCTTACATATTGGCACCAGGAGCTTGGAGGAAGGGAAACATTTAGATTCAGTCATTAGGTCCTGAGAAGTTCTTACTTGTAGTTACCAGGAGTTCAGCAGGCCAATTGGTTGGGGCATAGGGACTTCTTACCTGTCAGCACAAAAAGTTAATGAGGTAGAGAATGTTTGGGCCAAGTCAACTGAAAATACAGATTTTTTTTCTCAATATAAGCATTTATTGTGCTTTCTATTTTTTTTTAATTTTTTAATACTTTATTTACATTTCAAATGTTTTCCCCTTTCCAGGTCTCCCGTTTAGAAACCCTCTATCCCATCCCCCTCCCCCTGCCTCCCCCCCCCACCCACTCCCATCTTCCCACTTTGACATTCCCCTATACTGGGCCATCTAACACCCTCATGACCAAGGGCTTCTCCTCCCACTGATGGCCAACAAGGCCCTCCTCTGCCACATATGTGGCCAGCACCATAGGTCCCTCCATGTGTATTCTTTGGTTGGTGGTCCAGTCTCTGGGAGCACTGGAGGGCCTGAGCAGTTGACACTGTTGCTCCCTCCCCATGAGGCTGCCAACTCCCTCAGCTTCTTCAGCCTCTTCTCCAACTCCTCCACCTGGAACCCCACGCTCAGTCCAATGGCTGCTGTGAATTGAATCATGGGTATTCTGAACTTTTGGGCTAATATCCACTTATTAGTGAGTACATACCGTGTTTGTCCTTGGTGACTGAATTACCTCACTCAGGATATTTTCAAGTTCCATCCATTTGCCTGCGAATTTCATGAAGTCATTGCTTTTAATAGCTGAGTAGTATTCCATTGTGTAAATGTACCACATTTTCTGTATCCATTCCTCTGCTGAGGGACATCTGGGTGGTTTCTACATTCTCGTTATTATAAATATGGCTGCTATGAACATAGTGGAGTATGTGTCCTTATTACATGCTTGAAGCATCTTCTGGGTATATGCCCAGGAGTAGTATAACTGAGTCCTCAGGTAGTATTAAGTCCAATTTTCTGACAGTCTGATCTTGGCTATTCTTACTGGTGTCTGCCATTTGCTTTATTGATCTTGGCCATTCTTACTGGTGTAAGATGCAATCTCAAAATAGTTTTGAGTTGTATTTTCCTGATGAACATTTATTTTTTATTTTTTATTTTTATTTTTTTACAGTCCAGATTTATCCCCCTCCTGGTCCACCCTCCAACTGTTCCACAGCTCATACCTCCTCCCCCTGTCTTCAAGAAGATGTCCCTACCCCCCCCCAGACTTCCCGACCTCCTGGGGCCCCAAGTCTCTGGAGGGTTAGTTGCCTGTTCTCTGACTGAGTCTAGACCAAATACTCCTCTGCTTTTATATGTGTTGGGGGGCTCATATCAGCTGGTTTATGTGGTTGGTGACTCAGTGTCTCAGCGATCCACGGGGTCCAGGTTAAGACTGCTGGTCCTCCTACAGGGTCGCCCTTCTCCTCAGCTTCTTCCAGATTTTCCCTAATTCACCTACAGGGATCACCAGCTTCTGACCATTGGTTGTGTGTAAATATCTGAATCTATCTCTTTCAGCTTCCTGTTGGGCCTTTCAGAGAGCAGTCATGATAGGTTCCTGTTTGTAAGTATACCATAGGATCAGTAATAGTGTCAGGTCTTGGGGCCTGCCCCTGAGCTGGATCCCAATTTGGGCCTGTCACTGGGCCTCCTTTTCCTCAGGCTCTTCTCCATTTTTGTCTCTGCAGTTCTTTCAGACAGGAACAATTCTGGGTCAGAGTTTTTGACTGTGGGATGGCTACCCCATCTCTCCACTTGATGTCTTTTTACTGGAGGTGGACTCTACAAGTTCCCTCTCTCCACTGTAGGGTATTTCATCTAAGCTCCTTCCATCTGAGTCCTGAGAGTCTCTCACCCCACATGTCTCTTGTACATTCTAGAGGGTCCCCCACCTCCTACCTCTGCCTGTTTCCATTCTTTCTTTTGGTCCTCAGGGTTTCAGTCCTGTCCCCCCTCAAATACCTGATTGTGTTCCCCTCTTCCCCTCCCTGTTGCATTTCGCATCCTGGTTCTTCCCTCTCTCCTCCCTTCCTGTAATTTCTTTCTTCTCCTTCCCTAGTGGGATTGAGGCATCCTTACTTTGGCTTGTTAGCCTTTTTGAGTTCTGTGGATTGTATCCTGGGTATTCTGTAGTTTTTGGCTAATATCCACTTATTAGTGAATACATACCATGCATATCCTTTTAGGTCTGAGTTACCTCACCCAGGATGATATTTTCTAATTCCATCCAGTTGCCTGCAAATCTCATGATGTCCTCATTCTTAATAGCTGAGTAGTATTCCATTGTGTAAATGAACCACATTTTCTGTATCCATTCTTCTGTTGTGGGACATCTGGGTTGTTTTCAGCTTCTGGCTATCACAAATAAGGCTGTTATAAACTTAGTGGAACACATGCCCCATCAAAATCCCAACACAATTCTTCAAAGACATGGAAAGAGCAATTCTCAAATTCATCTGAAAAATTTAAAAATCCAGAATAGTGAATCAAAAACAATTCTTAACAATAAAAGAACTTCTGGGGGAAGTTCCCAATCTCAAGCTATACTACAGAGCAACAGTGATAAAAACTGCATGGTACTGGTACAGAGACAGACACATTGATCTATGGAATAGAATTGAAGATCTAGAAATAAAACCACACACTTACAGACACTTGATCTTTGACAAAGTCACCAAAAATATACAATGGGTAAAAGAAAGCATCTTCAATAAATGACACTGGTCTAACTGGCAATCTGTATTTAGAAAATGAAAATAGATCCATATTTATCACCTTGCACAAAACTGAAGTCCACGTGAATCAAGGACATCAACATAAAAGCAGATACACTGAATCTAATAGAAGTGAAAGTGGGAATGAGCCTTGAACTCATTGGCACATGGGGAAATTTCCTAAAGAGAACTCCAATGGCTCAGGCTCTAAAATCAAGAATTGATAAATGAGACCTCATGAAACTGGAATGCTCTTGTAAGGCAAAGGACATAGTCAATAAGACAAGTTGGCAACCTACAGATTGGGAAAAAATTTTTCACTAACCCCACATCCCATAGAGAGCTAATGTCCAAAACATATAAAGAACTCAAGAAGCTAACCACCAAGAAACCAAACAACCCAATTAAAAATTGGGGTATAGAACTAAACAAAGAATTCACAACAGAGGAATTTCAAATGGCTGAGAAGCACCTAAAGAAATGTTCAAAGTCCTTAGTGATCAGAGAAATGCAAATCAAAATGACCCCGAGATTCCAACTTACATGGATCAGAATGCCTAAGTTAAAAAAACTCAGGTGAGAGCACATGTTGGCAAGGATGTAGAGAAAAAAACACTCATCCATTGCTGGTGGGATTGCAAACTGGAACAACCACTCTGGAAATCAATCTGGATATTCTTCAGAAAATTTGAAATAGAACTATCTGAACCACTCTTAGGCATATACCTGATGAACATTTCTTTAAGTGCTTCTCGGCCATTTGAATTTCCTCTATTGAGAATTATGTTTAGATCTGTATTCCATTTTTAATAGGATTATTTGCTTTCTTGATATCTAGGGTTTTTTGAGGTCTTTATATACTTTAGATATTAGTCATCTATTAGTTGTATAATTGTGGTAGGCGTGAAGGTTCTTGTACTCATAAATAAGCAGTAGGAGAACCAGAACATTTAAGCTTAAAGGGTTGTTCCTTCAAAGGGAGTGACGCATAACTTGTTATCCACCCAGAAGGCTGAGAAAAGATGTCATTAGTAGCCTGGTTGATTACACCAGAGCCTCCCCAGACATTTATTATGAGCTTGTCAATCTGTAGAAGCAATCTTTATGGAAGATATCACTTGTACTTTACAAAGAGTTTCAACATAATCATGTCTTAAGCTTTATTGTGAGCAGGATATTGAGTTAATTATTACCAGGGAAACTTTCACCAAACTGCACTGTGCTGAAATATGGCTAAGTATAAACTACTCAAATCATGGTGTCCCCCCTACAGAAGTTTTCCAGTTTCATGAGGTCTCATTTATTAATTGATGATCTTAGTGCCTGTGTTAATTGTGTCCTCTTTACACAGTCTTTTCCTGTGACAATGAGTTCCAGGCTATTCCCCACTTTACTTTTCTATCAAGTTGAGTGTATTTGGTTTTATGTTGAGATCATTGACCCACTTGGATTTGAGTTTCGTGCAGACTGATAAGAATCTATTTGCATTATTCTATACGCAGACATCCAGTCTGACCGGCATCATTTGTTGAAAATGCTGTATTTTCCACTGTGTATTTCTGGCTTCTTTATAAAAACATCAAGTGTCCATAAGTGTGCAGATTTATTTCTGGGATGTCAATTCAATTCCATTGATCAACCTTTCTGTTTTTATGTCAATGCTATGCAGTTTTTAATACTATAGCTTTGTAGTACAACTTGAAATTGGGGATTGAGATACCTCTGGCAATTCATTTATTATTCAGGATTATCAGGATTGCTTTAGCTTTTTTTTGCTGGTTTTCACACAAGGTTGAAAATTGTGCTTTTGAGAATTTGTTTCTGGGTATTGTGAGCTGACACTTAGGAATAGGGATGGGCTATGAGTGTGTGACATGGGGTGGCTGAGAGGGTCCATAAGATGGAGGGAATCTGGTTTTGCCATGAGAATCTAATTACCTGGCCAGTATAGCCAGAGAGTTTCCAGGGAGAGAGTGCCTAGGGTGTTGGTGGGTAGGACAAAGGATTGTGGCAAGGCAACAGCAAGGCTGTTGGAAAGGATCTGCTTAATTCTCCTGGAGTGGAGGCAGAGAATAAAGAGAGGCTGCAGCAGGTGGTCTGCTACAAAGCTGGGGATAAGACTAGTGAATTGGAAGGTGGGAAGAAGAGTAAAAGTAGCTTAACTGATTCCCTAGCCAGAGTGTATGACCAGTGGGTTTCCTGGTACAAACTGCCTCAGATGATGGTCAGCAAGACAAAGGATGTCCCATTTCTATTTAAGAAAATGACTTATTTCAATCTTGAAGCTCTTTGATCCTAATCAATCTGGTAGTTCCTCAGAAAACTGGAAATAGTTCTACTTGAGAACCCAGCTATATCACTCCTGGACATATACTGAAAAGATGCTCCAACATATAACAGGTGCACATGCTCCACTATATTCATAGCAGCCATATTTATAATAGCCAGAAGCTGGAAACAACCCAGATGTCCCTCATCAGAGGAATGGATACAGAAAATGTGGTACATTTACACAATGGAGTACTACTCAGCTATTAAAAACAATGACTTCATGAAATTTGCAGGCAAATGGACAGAACTTGAAAATATCATCCTGAGCGAGGTAACTCAGTCACAAAAGAACGAACACAGTATGTACTCACTGATAAGTAGACATTAGCCCAAAAGTACAGAATACTCACTATACAGCTCACAGACCATATGAAGCTTAACAAGAAGGAAGTCTGTAGGCTCAAATATTTTGCAACCTACTTTAAATAAGGGTTCAACTTCTCCTCTAGCCCACCACCCAGAAGAGGTAGTAGAAGAGAACTGTTATTAGGATATGACAGAAGTAGACTTGGTTAGCAATAGGTCTTTGGGGGTGAGCTCGATCTTCCTGGGCAGCATTTCAGTCCAGTAGCAAACACCAAATATGACTTAGCAGCTGCAGACCAGTCCTCTAGGCAGGCAGACAACAGGCAGCTGTAGTTCAATCCTGAAGAGACCACCAGGCTTGCCAATGAGCCTGAGGGGAGGCCTCAGAAGTGGCAAGCTGCCACAGGAACCTCCTGAGGAGTTCTTGGGCGAGTTTCTCTCAATGGTGGCATTATCACAAGTTGAGCTCAACAATACTATGTAAAGTGAACCAATATATGTGTGTCCCCCACTGTTTGTGGGGTCATATATATACTCCTTTGTTAAGTGTCCTTTCATGTGTTTGCTATATCCAAACAACCTTTCACCTATATCTGCTTCAGGAAACAGTGGGTGGGTAAACACACTCTTAGAAGAAAAGGGGAGGGGGGAATGGGGTGGGGGGTTGGAGGGGAGACCAGGAAGGGGGACAACATTTGAAATGTAGATAAATAAAATACTAATAATAAAAAGATAACTATTCCTAGAAGACCTGGCATTACCCTACCCCCGTACATATTTTTATGGGAAATGGTTGGAGTAACTGGGTGCAAATTGTTAATTGGACTGTTTAAAATCAGGTTTGTTTCCTATTATTGAATATTGAGAGATGGTTTTTAAATCATTTTATTATACTTGTCTCAGGCTGGTAAAGTCCTCCTGGACTTACTCTCTGGCTAGATATGTCATAAAGAAAAGTTTATATATTCACAATTTTTAAGGATTATTGTGTGAAGCAAAGCAAACACTCATATGAATCACAGAATCTCCAGGTGTAGGTCAGAGGCCTCAAGACTAGGCAAACCATTCTGAACCCATATTCTCAGGGAAGGTTCTCTTCTGTGGGGGAAAATGCAGACCACACACAAAGGAAGAAAAACAAAGGCTATTTATTTACAGATTGCTACAACGAGGGGGTCAGCCACTATCAAATGATGGTGCTCTTGCAAAAGGTCAAAGGTAGGTAGAGGGTGGGAGATACTTTATGTTGGGAAAAATGGAGGGATAAACTCACATATGACTTAGACTCTAAGTGGTTCTCAACCATCCTAAAGTTGTGACCCTCTCCTTTAATATAGTTGTAGTGACCCCCAACCAAAACATTATTTTTGTTGCTTCTTCACAACTAATTTTGCTACTGTTATGAACCAAGATATAAATATTTTTGGAGATAGAGGTTTACCAAGGGGTTTTGACCCACAGGATAAGAACTGTAAAGACTTTGGCAGAGCCTCTCAGGGGAAAGCTATACCAGGCTTCTGTCAGCAAGCACTTCTTGGCATCAGCAATAGTGTCTCGGTTTTGTGTTTGCAGATGGGATGGATCACTGGATGGCCTGTCCTTCAGTCTCTGCTCCACTTTTTGTCCCTGCACTTCCTTTTGACAGGAGGAATTCAGGATGAATATTTTTGAGGTGGGTGGGTGTCCCCATCCCTCAAATGGAGGCCATGCCTATCCACTGTATATGGTTTCTACAGGTTCTATCTCCCCTTTGTTGGGTATTTTGGCTAATGTCCTCTCTATTGAGTCCTGGGAAACTCTTGGGTCCCTAGTATCTGGGACTTTCTAGTGGCTACCGCTAGTTCCCCTCCCCCACTGCTACTTTCTTCCTTTCAAATTCCTGATCCTCTGTACTTCTCCCTCATCTCCTTCCATATGTAAACCGGCCCCCCTTTTTTCCACCCCCTTTCCCTCCCAGATCCCTCTCTCCCTCTACTTCCCGAGATTATTTTCTTCTGGCTTCTGAGTAGGAGTGTAGCATCCACACTTTGGTGTGGTCTTTCTTCTTGGGTTTCATATGGTCTGTGAATCAAGTTGTATCATGGGTATCCCAAGCTTCTTTTTGGCTAATATCCACTTATCAGTGAGTATATACCATGTGTGTTCCTTTGTGACTGGGTTACCTCACTTAGGATGATATTTTCAAGTTCTGTCCATTTGCTTATGAATTTCATGAAATCATTGATTTTAATATCTCCACTGTGTAATATTTACCACAGTTTCTGCATCCATTCCTCTGTTGAGGGACAAAAGCCTAACCAATACATATGTGGATGCTTGCAGGTAAACATCGGACTGAGCCTGGGGACCCCAATGGAGGAGTTAGGGCAAGGACTGAAGAAGCTGAAGGGGTTTGCAACCTCATAGGAAGAACAACAATATCAACCAACCAGATCCCCCAAAGCTCCCAGGGACTAAGCCACCAACCAAAGAGTACATATGGGGGGACTCATGGCTGCAGCTGGATATGTAGCAGAGGATTGCCTTATCTGGCATCACTGGGAGGGAAGCCCCTTTGTCCTGTGGAGGCTCAATGATTCAGGGTAGGGAAATGCTAGGGCACTGAGACAGGAGTCAGGAGTGGATGGGAGGGTTGGGGAGCACCCTCATAGAGGCAGGGAGAAGGGGGAGGGGATAGGGGATTTGTACAGGAGAAACTGGGAAGGGGGATAACATTTGAAATGTCAATAAATAAAATAACCAATAAAAACTGAAAAAAAAAAAAGAACTGTAAAGGCTTAGAGGATGTTGGTGCAGGAAAAGTCAAAGCAGGCTAATTAGACTAGACAATCCTATTAGATTGACTGGGGATGCATATTTGCCTCTCTCTAGTTAATGCTAAAATGGAAATGGGGACAAAAATTTGGGGATCAATTAGTTTCATTTGGACAACTTGGGCTGGTTAATATAAGGCTCATTGATTTCCTGAGTTTTCATTAGCATGTGTCAGTCAGAACTTTTATTGCAGTGACAAATTCCTGAGAGAACACATTAATAAGAAGAAAAAGTTTCTTTTGATTAATGGTTTGAATCCACTGTTGGCTTTTTCCATTGCAGTGAGTCTGTGGTGGATGCCCAGTATCAGGTTAGCAAGAGTTTGTGTTGAAACAAAGTTGCCCACTTCTTGGTAGTCAGGAAGCAGAGAGAGTGACAGGAAGAGGCTGAAGACACAGTGACTTCCTTCTTCCATCATAGCCTTTCATTTTCTCTTTTCTTTTCCTTCCTTCCTTCCTTCCTTCCTTCCTTCCTTCCTTCCTTCCTTCCTTCCTTCCTTCCTCCCTCCCTCCCTCCCTCCCTTCCTTCCTCCCTTCTTTCCTTCCTTCTTTCCTTCTTTTCTTTCTTTCTTTCTTTCTTTCTTTCTTTCTTTCTTTCTTTCTTTCTTTCTTTCTTTCTTTCTTTCTTTCTTTTTTCCTTTCTTTCTTTGTCTTGGGTTTGCTTTTGAAAAGAGGTTTTTATGGGTGTTTATGAAATGAATAGCATATTTATGAGAGTAATATGACTCCTTTTATCTCTTGTACTATGATAGGCAAGAACTCTCTGAGAGTATTCCCTTCCATGAGCATCTTAAGAAGGCTACAAATGGGATCTAGTGGATAAGGCTAATGACATGATGAATCTGAGGTCTTTGTATAATGCAGACATTGTTTCACAGTGTGCATATGTTATGGCTAGGGAAATCCTTCTGGAACCTTTGTTTTTGATATAGCAGGGAGAAACTAATCACAGCTTTTAGGATGTTTAATCACAAGGGAACATTTTTTTGCCTGTTCAAAGATACAACTAAAGTTTCCTTGGTTGGCCTATTTCTAGTTATATCTTTCCAGGTAATATGCCAGTGAGTGATGTACTCCCTCCAACTAGTCCCCACATTGCAGAATCTGCCAATAGTTATCCAAATTTGGAATCTAAGAGGAGGAATTCAATGATCAATACAATGCCCTCATGATCTAATCATTCCCACAAAGCACGTCTGAAAACTATTACTGTCAAAGAGCAAGTTTATGAGTCTTTTCAGATTACACTTTATAGAAAAGCAACAGCATAGAGTTAAGTGTGACTTAGAGAAACAGGGCTGGCCTTCTGCGGTGGTTCATCATATGAATTTTCTTTCCAGGCTGATTGCTGCAATATGTCCGTGTTCTGTTTTCACATATAGTTTTATGATTTGAATAAGAGTGCCCCATGTAGGCTCATATATTTGAATGTTTGGTCCCTAGTTGGAAGACTTGATTTTGGAAAGGATTAGAAGTGGTCTTGTTGGAGGAGAGGGTTATTGGGGTGGATTTTGAGGTTCCAAAAGCCCAAGACAGGACTCACTCTCTTTCTCTCTTTCTCTCTCTCTCTCTCTCTCTCTCTCTCTCTCTCTCTCTCTCTCTCTCCCTCCCTCCCTCCCTCCTCCCCTCCCTCCCTCTCTCCCTCCCTCCTCCTGACACCCCCTCCCTCCCTTCCTCCCTCCCTCCCTCCACCCCGACACCCCCTCCCTCCCTCCCTTCCTTCTTCCCTCCCTCCTTCCCGACACCCCCCTCTGCCTTCTACCTTCAGACCTGGATGCAAACTCTCAGCTACTGCTTTAGCACAGTATCTGACCACGATGTTTTACTTTATATATTGCCTTGGTCCATTTGATATCTTTTCACACAGATATTTTCACATATATAGTCTGGTCATTTCCCTATTTATGTATCCATTCTCTCAGTTTAGAAGTGCATTTCATATCTCTTTCATGAATTCACCTACCTGACAACCAAAGTTTTTCATACAACCTGCATAGACTTTGGAAACAGTTCCTTTGCTAAATGCTTGAAAAGGATACTGTGTTGACAGGATCCTACATCAAGATGAGAGGTTTTATTTAAGAGGCAGTCTTTTTTCCCCCTCTGGGAATTGCTCTGTGCTGAAGACACTTCCTTGTCCAACATGATGTTTTTTGGTTTTATTTGTTTGTTTTTATTTTTGCTTTGTTTTTAGTTTTTCCTCCTATGGGTGGTCAATATCTCATAACTGGCCAACATAGGGGGCATACAGGCTCAGGTTCTTTATTCCAACTTAGAACAACTTTGAAAGATCATCCCACGTGTAGAGCTCTTTTTAGGACCCTTTCTTGCAATGGCATTGCCAGCTCAGTTTTTCTCTCAACCTAATTCCACTGCTTTTATTTTTCTCGCTCAAATTTAGATTCTCAGAGCAGCACACAAGAAACTTCCTGTTTGTTAATCTCTATCACAGAGTCTGCTTCCTCTGAGGGTATTACCTGCAACAATTCCTCCTTAAATTTTCCTAATTTGACTCTAACATCTGTTTCCTGCTGGGACCCTGACTGGCACAGGATATTACATTTATTATTTATCCCTATTAAATATAGGTTCATGAGTCACAAAAGAACTTTTTCATTTGTTTTTGTCATATAGACCAGGGGATTTGGGCTTGTTCTTATTGTATGACTAAGGATGTGCTTAACTTGCTTGTGGGTATTTTGGTCTGTCTTTGTGTCTCAGTGCACCTTCACTCTTCTGCTTTCCTCTTCTTTTCCTCTTCCCTCTTCTCTCTTCTTACTCTCTTCTCTCCTTCAGAATATTTGTGACATATTCCTGTCTCAGTGGAAATGAGGTACTACACAGATGAGGGATAGGTGCAGCATAGCTTGATTGGAGTTGCACAGAGACTTTCAGGGGCAGCTAGTGTACTTGAATAGGGCATGAACTCACCAAAACAGTGTGTTTGTTGTTATATGACAAACCCATTATATTGTGCCTTTTATAACTGTTTTGGTAGAATGTATACCAAGAACCTGAGCACCTTAGTTTATGGCAATGTTCACAAACGTTGCACTCTTCTGTGTCTTGAGGTGAGATCAGCACCTCCGAGACAGCATCATTATAAGGCACCACATATCAGTGGAAACTGTGGCCACATTCAACTTCCTTACACTCTGAAAAGATATTTTTTTTTTTCTTTTTGCGGACTATGCCTATCCAAGAAGCAGAAAATTTGGTACATGACTTGAAAGCATGGTCCCAGATATCTGGATTGGTAAACTGCCTGGGTTCAAACTGTTTGCCATGTATCTATTCTGTGACCTTATGAAAGTGCTGAACTCACCTGCTTCTCAGTTTTCTTGTTTGTAAAATAAAATGTGATATTACTTAGCTGATAATTGTGCACATTGAACAATTTCATCTTTATGAAATCCCTACACCAGTGCTCCAAATATATCATTGCTCTTATGATAGCAGAATCTTTCCTTGCCATGTAGAATTTAAAATTCGTCCAGACTTACATGTACCAACACTTCCTTCTCATTTGTCTTTAAGGAACAAAATCAGAAAAGGAACTATAAATAGAGTTGATCTTAATGCCATTAGCATTCACTTATATTTTACTTTAGCACATTCTCTAACTAAAAAGGTATTACAACAGGAAGCATGAGAAAGCTTAAAGATAAAAGGTTTACTTTGTTGCCTTGTAGTTTATTAGATAAACATTTAATATTTATAACATCTAAAAGTACTATAAATCAGGAAGAAAGATAAACAGCCCAATAGACATAAGCAAAATCTGCATAAAGGCAGATTACAGATGCATGAGTACTCAATAAATGGATGACATCCTGAGCAATAATGCAGAAGACAAAATTGAAAACAAAAGAGGATACTTGCTGCTTATTAATTTGGCAGAAATGAAAGTAAATGAATGAATAACATCACCCAATTGCTACTTCTTCTGCCTCTTGTTCCATGCTCCTTGTTAGGTTTCTGAAGCTAGGAATCTTCAACGATGCTACTTATTATACAAGGCTTTTGGTTATGAATTAACATTTTCTTATAATCATTAAATAAATGACATTCAAACCCCTTATGAACAAGAATTTAATCATTTGTCAAATTCTTCAAAGGCCTAACCTTTTGATATGTAGTTCTTAAAATGAATCCCTAATTTTAAAATCCTCAGTTAACCTATATCAGTTTCACTTTTAATTGTATTGATCTTGATTCTTGGATAGTTTCTAAGAAAATCCATAGTCTGAAGCTTTTCTTAACTTTTGAGACCCAGAGGAATGTAGCCTAGAAAACGTTAATGGACCCACTCCTCCACTTGGAGCTGGTGAGTTAAAGAATGGTCAAGTGAGAATAGAATAAAAATAATTTAACTTGCACTTCTCAGTGAATTTATTTTTCTGGTTAGGACTACATAAGAATAATGAAAGAGCTGGAGGTAAGCAAGGCAAATATGCACAGAGATTTTTGAACTGATGTCTTGTAGGAGATTGCTTTGAAGATACCACTCCTTAGCCACATCTACCACTGATAGCAAAATCATCAAATATGCAAGAGAAGTATAAAATGACATATTTGCATGTAGTCTAAATATCTTTTAATGTATTTTATTTTTGTTTTACTTATTTTTTTATTGGATACTTTCTTTATTTACATTTCAAATGTTATCCCCTTTCCTGGTTTCTCCCCCTCCAGAAAACCCCTATCCCACCCCCTACCCCTGCTTCTATGATGGTTCTCATCCACCTGCCTACCCACTCTCACCTCCCTGCCCTGGCATTCCCCTACACTGGGGCATTGAGCCTTCACAGGACCAAGGGCCTCTACTTCCATTGATGTCCAACAAGGCCATCCTCTGCTACAGATGGAGCATGGGATCCTCCATGTGTACTCTTTCGTTGGTAGTTTAATCCCTGGGAGCTCTGGGAAGGGGAGGTCTGATTGGTTGATATTGTCGTTACTGCTATGGGTTTCAAACCCCTTCAGCTCCCTCAGTCCTTTTTCTAACTCCTCCATTGGGGACCCCATGCCCAGTCCAATGGGTTCTTCTACGTGTACTCCTTGGTTGGTGGCTTAGTCCCTGGGAACTCTGGGGAGTCTGGTTGGTTGATATTGTTCTTCCTTAAAATACTTTAGGTTGCCTATAATGTCTAACAAAATGAAAATGCTATTATGAATACTTATTGTTTTTTTTTTTCACAATTAAACTGTTTTTATTTTATTTTTATTTTTTTATAGGAAAATGGCAATTTAATTTCCAAAGTAGTTGTACAAGTTTGCTCTCCCACCAGCAGTGGAGGAGTGTTCCCCCTGCTTCACATCCTTCCCAGCATATGTTATCTCTTGTGGGGTTTTTTTTTGATACTTTATTTACATTTCCAATGTTTCCCCTTTTCTGGGTCTCCTCTTTGAAAACCCCCTATCCTCTCCCCATTCCTGCCTCTATGAGGGAATTCCACCTCCCACCCACCCGCCCACCCATCCCCATATTCCCTCCTTGACATTCCCCTTTACTGGGGCCTCTAACACCCTCAGGCCCAAGGGCCTCTCCTCTCTCCCTGATGGCCATCGAGGTCATCCTCTGCAACATATGTGGTCCAAACCATGGGTCCATAGATGTGTATTCTTTGGTTGATGGTCCAAACTCCAGGATAACGGGGGGGAGGGGGTCAGGCCCATTGACACTCTTGCTTCCTCCATGGGGCTGCAAATTCCCTCAGCTCCTTCAGACTTTCCTCCAACTCCTCCATCTGGGACCTCACACTCAGTCCAGCGGTTACTGTTAAGTGAAACTTGTACATTCTGAACTTTTGGGCTAATATCCACTTATCAATGAGTACATACCATGTTCCTCTTTTGTGACTGAGTTACCTCGCTCAGGATGATATTTTCAAGTTCCATCCATTTGCCTGCAAATTTCATTAAGTCATTGTTTTTAATAGCTGAGTAGTACTCCATTGTGCAGATGTACCACATTTTCTGTATCCATTCCTCTGATGAGGGACATCTGGGTTGTATCCAGCTTCTGGCTATTATAAATATGGCAACTATGAACATAGTGGAGCATGTGTCTTTATTACATGTTGGAACTTCTTCTGGGTATATGCCCAGGAGAGGTATAGCTGGGTCCTCAGATAGTATTATGTCCATTTTTCTGAGGGTCCGCCACACTGATTTCCAGAGTGGTTGTACCAGCTTGCAGTCCCACCAACAGTGGAGGAGTGTTCCTCTTTC
>CM052722.1:3598861-3609449 GCA_028551405.1 Uromys caudimaculatus
GAGAGGTGCTGCTCCCCTCAACCCCACTCACGGTCCTTCCAAGTTCCTGTGGGGCTTCCTCTCTATGGCGCTCCTTGGCTACCGACTCCTGGCCCCTTTTTCTTTTTTTAACAGACAACTAATACAGTTTTTATTCAATTTTTTTAAAAAAGTTAAAGTCCAGCTGGTGATATATATATAGAAAACAACCGTTGGAGGTATCTCTACATGTTGCAATATTTTGGGGTTTGTAGGAGATAATTCTATTACCCCTCTTAATTCCAGAGTTTGTTCTAAAAGCACTTCAATATCAGAATAAGAACCATTCATTAGGAAAGGGAACCAGAATAGATAGATATGGATGTAAGTAAGTAAATGGCTAGAATGTGAGGATATTGTCATGCGGTGGAGAGGAGAGGGGCTTGTAGGAGGAATATGGGGACAGACAGCTACAATTAAGTGACATTTGAGGGGTAGTATGGACACCTGATACAGTAAAGGCTTGCTAAAATAGATACATATATGAAGAGGATCTAAATGAAATTGCCAAATACTGGAGTCAGACTCCAACTGGACTTCTCATGTCACAAAATGAAGTTTCTAGTACTGAGACTGGGTTACAGCTAATTAAGTTGTTGGCTAAATGAGTCCAATGGGAAGCCACAAACAACCAAGATTATTGATATGGCTATACATTTCTCTCCACAAAATTTCAGCAAGGCTCCATTGCTGAAGAGAACACCTCATTAAACACAACTCATTAAAGAATTAGATGTTAAGCTGGTGCTTACATAGCCTTCACCCTTACATTCTAGAGTTTTTGGTACAAGGAGGTACACCAGATATTATCAGATGAGAAACAAACACCAACTTAGTCACGAACACTTTATTTACAATGTTATCCTGCCTGCAAGATATGATAGGGCAATGGTGGCACAAAGCTTGTGGGAGTAACCAACCAATAACTGATTTGACTTAAGGACAACTCCATGAGATGAAACACACAGTCAACAATGATTGGGTCATTAAGAACCTGAGAGTAAGTAATCCAGGGACCGAGTAAAACTAAATAATACAGGTCTATATTCATAGATTAGTGCCTTGTTCCGTGATCATCAGAGAAGTTTCCTCTTGTGCATATAGTAACAAATATAAAGAACGACAGGCAGGCATTATCCAAAGAGTGAGAAACCTTGGAACACTCTGCTCTAAATGTGATGTCTCTATCAAATCCTTCCAACGGAGCTCATGAAATCCCATAGAAGAAAGGGTAGAAAGCATGTAAAAGCCAGAGGGGATAAAGGGCACCATGAAAACAAGATCCTCTAAATCAACATGAACCGAGCTCATATGAACTCACAAAACTGAAGCAGTATGCACAGGGACTGCATGTGTTTGTGCTAGGTTCCCAGTTTAGTGTTTTTATGGAAATCCTGAGTGCGTGAATGAATGAGTCTCTCATTTTTGTGCCTTCTTTCAGGGTCTTTTTCTTTTGTTGGTTTATCTTAACTAAGTTAGATGTGATAGTTTTTTGTTTTATCTTATTATATTTTATTTTGTTATATTATTTTAAGTGAATGAAAACCTAGAATGAAAAACTAGGGTAACTGTCATTTATACTTGCCACAAGAAGTAAAATCAGTTTTCTGCAATAGAGTGACACTGGTTAATCAACCACTCCAGGGCACGCCTCAGGTTATATTGGACCAAAATATAATGGGCTCTGCAGTTGTTTTGTTTTTGTTTGGTGCTCTCTCTCTCTCTCTCTCTTTCTCCCTCTCTCTCTCTCTCTCTCTCTCTCTCTCTCTCTCTCTCTCTCTCTTGTTTGGTTATAGTTGTTTTTTCCTTTATTTGATTGTGTTTTTTTTTTTAACTCAGATTTTTATTTATTTATTTATTTATTTATTTATTTATTTATTTATTTATTTATTTATTTTTGATTTTGGGGGTTTGTCATTTTATTGGACTTTTGTTTTTAGAGAAAGAACTTAAAGTTAGGTGGGTAGGGAGGGGTAGAGGATCTGGAAAGACTTGGGGAAGGGGTAGAATATGATCAAAGTATATTTACATTGAAAATTGTTTAAAAGGATTCTATACATATATGTAGACACACACAAACTCACACAACACACAAATAAAAATTTCTGGGATTCTCATGAGACATTTTACAAAGCACCTATGACAGATCTTAGTCTATTTGTTTCTTCTACAATGAATTTTTCTTCAGTTAAGTGTTTAAGTACTTCACCCACAAAAGTTCCTCAACATTTTGTAGTGCCTTCAGACTATTTTCAGACTTTTCATTTTGCTCAGAAATTTTTTTTTTAATTTTGTTCTCTTAACTCCTTAACATGGTCATGGTTCCACCATTAGCATTTGCCACCTTAAGAACTTTAAGCCTTACTTCTAGATGAAGGTGGTCCTGTAACCCAGAGGAAACCCATTTGTAATATGTAATATGACAACATGTACAAGAATGGTGAAATTGGCAGAGATATTAGTGGGACCTCAAAAGTATGTGCCACAAGGTCAAAAAATATTTTCTGTGGTTGTTTAAATAAGAATGGCCCACATAAGCTCATATGTTTGAATGCTTGGTCATCAGGAGTGGCACTACTTTGGAGGAATTAGGTTTGGCCTGCTTGGAGTTGGTATGCCCTTGTTGGAGGAAGCAGGGTAGGCTTTGAAGGTTCAAAGACTCAGGCCAGGCCTGTGACTCTCTGTTTCTGCTGCCTGCAGGTCCAGATGTAGGATTGTCAGCTACTTCTCCAGCACCATGTGTATATCTCCATGCTCCCCACAATGATGACAATCGACAAATTCTCTGAAACTGTAAGCTGGACCCAATTAAATGCTTTCCTTTATAAGAGAACCCCTGGCCATGATGTTTTTTACAGCCATAGAACACCGACTAAGACACTTGACTACCTTTAGAAATAGTAAAATGAGCCATGTGTTTTGGCTTATGCCTGCAATTCTAGCATTCAAAAAGCTAAAGCAGGAGCATAGCCAGATAACCACTGGGGAGTCCAATCCTCACCCTGGCCATTCAAAGTCCTCTGGGCTAAAGCAGCTACAACCTGCAGAAGCTCTCACTCCTTCTTCCACGACTATAGAACACTTTTTTGATACTTTATTTACAATTCAAATATTTTCCCCTTTTCAGGTCTCTCCTTTGGAACCCCCCTATAATATCCCCACTCCCCTTGCCACTATGAGGGTATTCACCCACCCACTCCTGTCTTCCCTCCCTGGCAATTCCCTTATACTGGGGCATCTAACACTCTCAGACCCAAGGGCTTCTCCTCCCCCTGATGGCTAACAAGGCCCTCCTCTGCCACATATGTGGTCTGAACCATGGGTCCCTCGATGTGTATTCTTTGGTTGGTGGTCCAGCCCAGGATGATATTTTCAAGTTCCATCCATTTGCCTGAAAATTTCATGAAGTCATTGTTTTTTTATTCTTTTTTTTTAATTTTAATTTTTTGATGCTTTACTTACATTTCAAATGTTTCCCCCTTTCCAGGTCTCCACTTTGGAAACCACCTATCCCATCCCCACTGCCCCCTTCCCCGCCTCTGTGAGGGTATTCCTCCACCCAAACACCCACCCACCCACTCCTGTCTTCCCACCTTGGCATTCCCCTATACTAGGGAATCTAACACGCTCAGACCCAAGGTCTCTCCTCCCCCTGATGGCCAACAAGGCCCTCCTCTGCCACACATGTGGTCCGAACCATGGTTCCCTCGATGTGTATTCTTTGGTTGGTGGTCCAGCCTCCAGAAGCACCTGGGACTCAGGCCAGTTGACACTGATGCTCACTCCATGGGGCTGCAATCTCCCTCAGCTCCTTCAGTCCCTTCTCCAACTCCTCCGTCTGGGACCTCACACTCAATCCAATGGTTACTGTGAAGTGAAACTTGGATATTCCAAACTTTTGGGCTAACATCCACTTCTCAGTGAGTACATACCATGTTCATTCTTTTGTGACAAGAGTTACCTCGCTCAGGATGATATTTTCAAGTTCTGTCTATTTGCCTGTGAATTTCATGAAGTCATTGTATTTACTGGCTGAGTCATACTCCATTGGGTAAATGTACCACATTTTCCGTGTCCATTCCTCTGATGAGGGACATCTGGGTGGTTTCCAGCTTCTGGCTATTATAAATATGGCTGCTATGAACATAGTGGAGCATGTGTCTTTATTAGATGTTGGAGCATTTTCTTGGTATATGACCAGGAGTGGAATAGCAGGGTCCTCAGGTAGTATTATGTCCATCTTTCTGAGGGTCCGCCAAACTGATTTCCAGAGTGGTTGTACCAGCTTGCAATCCCACCAACAGTGGAGGAGTGTTCCTCTTTCTCCACATCCTCGCCAGCATCTGCTGTCACCTGAGTTTTTGATCTTAGCCATTCTGACTGGTGTGAGGTGGAATCTCAGAGTTGTTTTGATTTGCATTTCCCTGATGACTAAGGATGTTGAGCATTTCTTTAGGTGCTTCTTAGCCCTATGAATTTCCTCCATTGAGAATTCTCTGTTTAGTTCTGTACCCCATTTTTTGATAGGGTTATTTGGTTCTCTGGAGTCTAATTTCTTGATTTCTTTGTATATATTGGATATTAGCCCTCTATCGGATGTAGGATTGGTAAAGATCTTTTCCCAATCTGTTGGTTGCCGTTTTGTCCTATTGACAGTGTCCTTTACCTTACAGAAGCTTTGCAATTTCATGAGGTCCCATTTGTTGATTCTTGATCTTAGAGCATAAGGCATTGGTGTTCTGTCCAGGAACTTTTCCCCTGTACCCATGTGTTGGAGACTTTCCCCCACTTTCTCTTCTATTAGATTCAGTATATCTGGTTTTATGTGGAGGTCCTTGATCCACTTGGACTTGAGGTTAGTACAAGACGATAGGAATGGATCAATTTGCATTCTTCTGCATGTAGACTGCCAGTTGGACCAGCACCATTTGTTGAAAATGCTGTCTTTTTTCCATTGGGTAGTCTTAGCTCCTTTGTTGAAAATCAAGTGACCATAAGTGTGTGGGTTCATTTCTGGGTCTTCAATTCTATTCCTTTGATCTACCTGCCTGTCACTGTACCAATACCATGCAGTTTTTATCACTACTGCTCTGTAATACAGCTTGAGGTCAGGGATGCTGATTCCCCCAGAAGTTCTTTTGTTGTTGAGAATAGCTTTTGCTATCCTGGGTTTTTTGTTGTTCCAAATGAATTTGAGAATTGCTCTTTCTAAATCTATGAAGAATTGAGTTGGAATTTTGATGGGGATTGCATTGAATGTGTAGATTGCTTTTGGCAGGATGGCCATTTTTACTATATTAATCCTGCCAATCCATGAGCATGGGAGATCTTTCCATCTTCTGAGGTCTTCTTCGATTTCTTTCTTCAAAGACTTGAAGTTCTTGTCATACAGATCTTTCACTTGTTTGGTTAGAGTCACAACAAGATACTTTATATTGTTTGTGACAATTGTGAAGGGTGTCATTTCCCTAATTTCTTTCTCAGCCTGTTTATCCTTTGAATATAGGGAGGCTACTGATTTGTTTGAGTTAATTTTATATCCGGTCACTTTGCTGAAGTTGTTTATCAGCTGCAGCAATTCTCTGGTGGAGTTTTCGGGTCACTGAAGTATACGATCATATCATCTTCAAATAGTGATATTTTGATTTCTTCCCTTCCAATTTGTATCCCTTTGACCTCCTTTTGTTGTCTAATTGCTCTAGCTAGAACTTTAATTACTATATTGAATATATAAGGAGAGAGAGGGCAGCCTTGTCTAGTCCCTGATTTTAGTGGGATTGCTTCGAGTTTCTCTCCATTTAGTTTGATGTTGGCTACTGGTTTGCTGTATATTGCTTTTACTATGTTTAGGTATGGACCTTGAATTCCTGATCTTTCCAAGACTTTTATCATGAAGGGATGTTGAATTTTGTCAAATGCTTTTTCAGCATCTAATGAAATGACCATGTGGTTTTTTTTCTTTGAGTTTGTTCATGTAGTGGATTACATTGATGGATTTCTGAGTATTGAACCATCCCTGCATCCCTGGAGTGAGGCCTACTTGATTGTGGTGAATGATCATTTTGATGTGTTTTTTGATTCGGTTTGCAAGAAGTTTAATGAGTATTTTTGCATCGATATTCATAAGGGAAATTGGTCAGCAGTATTTTTCCTTTGTTGGGTCTTTGTGAGGTTATGGTATCAGTGAAACTGTGGCCTCAGAGAATGAATTGGGTATTGTTCTTTCTGTTTCTATTTTTTGGAATAATTTGAAGAGTATTGGTATTAGGTCTTCTTTGAAGGTCTGATAGAATTCTGCACAGAACCCATCTGGTCCTGGGCTTTTTTTGGTTGGGAGACTTTTAACTACTGCTTCTATTTCTTTAGGAGTTATGGGCCTGTTTAGATGGCTTATCTTATCCTGACTTAACTTTGGTATTTCTTATCTGTCTTAGAAAATTGTCCATTTCATCCATATTTTCCAATTTTGTTGAGTATAGGCTTTTGTAGTAGCATCTGATGATTTTTTAAATATACTCAGTTTCTGTTGTTACATCTCCCTTTTCATTTCTTATTCTGTTAATTTTGGTACTGTCTCTGTGCCCTCTGGTTAGTCTGACTAAGGGTTTATCTATCTTGTTGATTTTCTCAAAGAATCAGCTCCTGGTTTTGTTGATTCTTTATATAATTCTTTTTGTCTCTACCTGGTTGATTTCAGCCCTGAGTTTGTTTATTTCCTGCCTTCTATGCCTCAAAGGTGTATTAGCTTCGTTTTCTTCTAGAGCTTTCAGGTGTGGTTTTAAGCTGCTTGTGTATGCTTCCTCCAGTTTTCTTTTGTAGGCACTCAGTGCTATGAATTTTCATCTTAGCACTGCTTTCATTGTGTCCTATAAGTTCGGGTATGTTGTACTTTCAGTTTCATTTAATTCTAGGAAGTCCTTAATTTTTTTCTTTATTTCTTCCTTGACCAAGTTGTCACTGAGTAGAGCATTGTTCAGCTTCCATGTGTATGTGGGCTTTCTGTTGTTACTGTTGCCATTGAAGACCAGCCTTTATCTGTAGTGATCTGATAGGAGGCCTGGGATTATTTCAATCTTCTTGTATCTGTGGAGGTTTGTTTTGTGACCGATTATATGGTCAGTTTTGTAGAAGGTACCATGAGGTGCTGAGAAGAAGGTATATTCTTTTGATTTAGGATGAAATGTTCTATAGATATCTGTTAAATCCATTTGATCCATAACATCCATTAGTTTCACTGTGTCTCTGTTTAGCTTGTGTTTCCAAGATCTGTCCATTGCTGAGATTGTGTTGTTGATGTCTCCCACTATTATTGTTTGAGGTGCAATGTGTGCTTTGAGCTTTAATAAAGTTTCTTTTATGAATGTGGTTGCCCTTGCATTTGGAGCATAGATATTCAGAAATGAGAGTTCTTCTTGGTAGATTTTTCTTTTGATGAGTATGAAGTGTCCTTCCTTATCTTTTTTGATGACTTTTGGGTGAAAGTTGATTTTATCCAATATTAGAATGGCTACTCCAGCCTGTTTCTTGGGACCTTTTGCCTGGAAACTTGTTTTCCAGCCCTTTACTGTGAGGTAGTGTTTGTCTTTATCCCAGAGGTGTGTTTCCTGAATGCATCAAAATGCTGGGTCCTCTTTATGGATGTTAAGAGATATTAAGGAATAGTGATTGTTGGTTCCTGTTATTTTCAATGTTATTTTATGTTTGTGTGGCTATCTTCTTTTGAGTTTGTTGAAAGATTACTTTCTTGCTTTTTCTAGGGTGTAGTTTCCCTCCTTGTGTTGGGGTTTTCCATCTATTATCCTTTGTAGGGCTGGGTTTGTGGGAAAACATTGTGTAAATTTGGTTTTGTCATACAACTTCTTCATTTCACCATCTATGATAATTGAGATTTTTGCTGGGTGTAGCAGCCTGGGCTGGCAGTGGTGTTCTCTTAGGATCTGTTAGAGATCTTCCCAGGATCTTCTAGCTTTCATAGTCTCTGGTGTCAAGTCTAGTGTAATTCTGATATGTCTGCCTTTATATTTTACTTGACCTTTTCCCCTTAATGCTTTTAATATTCTTTCCTTTTTTTGTTCATTTGGTGTTTTGACTATTATGTGACGGGAGGAATTTCTTTTCTGGTCCAATATATTTGGAGTTCTGTAGGCTTCTTGACTGTATATGTTCATCTCTTTCTTTAGGTTAGGGAAGTTTTCTTCTATAATTTTGTTGAAGATATTTACTGGCTCTTTACGTTGGGAATCTTCACTCTCCTCTATACCTATTATCCTTATGTTTGGTCTTTGTATTGTGTTCTGGATTTCATGGATGTTTTGGGTTAGGAGCTTTTTGCATTTTGCCTTTCTTCTGACTGTTGTATCAATGTTTTAAATGGTATCTTCTGTACCTTGGCTTCTCTCTTCTATCTCTTGTATTTTCTTGGTGATGCTTGCATCTATGACTACAGATCGCTTTCCTAGGTTTTCTATCTCAAGGGTTGTCTCCCTTTGTGATTTCTGTATTTTTTATGTTTCCATTTTTCAATCCTGGATAATTTTGTTCATTTTCTTTGTGTGTTTGATTGTGTTTTCCTGTAATTCTTTAAGGTATTTTTGTGTTTACTTTTTTAAGTGTTTTTAGCTATTTACCTGTGTTCTCTTGTATTTCTTTAAGGGAGTTATTTATTTCCGTCTTACACTCTTCCATCATCATATGAGATGTGATTTTCAATTTGAGTCTTTTTTTCCTGGTGTGTTGGGGTATCCAGGGCTTGCTGTGTTGGGAGAACTGAGTTCTGATGATGCCAAGTAGCCTTGGTTTCTGTTTCTTTTGTTCTTGTCCTTGCCTTTCGCCATCTGGTTATCTCTGGTTTTAGCTGATCTTGCTCTCTCTGAGTGTGGCTTTTCACTCCTGAAATCTTCTGTGTCAGTACTCTTTGGAGACCAGTTCTCTCTGAGAGTGTCTTAGTAAGGGTTTCTATTTCTGCACAAATATCATGATCAAGAAACAAGTTGGGGAGGAAAAGGTTTATTCAGCTTACACTTCCATGCTCACGAAAGGAAGTCAGGACTGGAACTCAAGCAGGTTGGGAAGCAGGAGCTGTTGCAGAGGCCATGGAGGGATGTAACTTACTGGCTTGCTTGCTTCCAAGTTCCTACAGAACATTCCACAAATCTCTTAACACTGAATGGATCTTCTAGTCCAAAGTTCCAAAGTCCTTCCACAGTCCTCCCCAAGACATGGTCAGGTTGTTACAGGAATACTCTACTATGCTGGTACAAATTTGAGTTTGGAGAGCTGTGGTAGAGGGTCAGCTCTGGCGTGCAGACAGAAACCAGAAGGATCCTGTTTCCAGCTGTTTGTTGGTTCCTGTGTCCTGATGGCTCTGCAACAGTCCCTCTTGATCTAGGAATCTGAACAGAAGTGGTGGTCTTGCTTGTGCTTGAAGGTGTGTAGGCACTCCTTCAAGTCCAGCTCTTTCCTGGCACTATTTGAGTATGGAGCCCTTTGTCACAGGATCAGCTCATTGACTGCAGAAGGAAACCAGAAGACCACTCCTCAGTCCCTGTGTTCTGAGGGTTTCTGGTGGGTCCCTCTGAGCAGAGGTGCTGGTCTTACCTCTCCTCACAGGCTTGTCCACACTCCTGGGAGGCTAGCTTTCTCCTGGCACTATTTGTCTATGGAGCCCTGTGGCAGAGGCTGAGGTCTCCAGCCACAGATGGAAACCGTAAGGCTCCTGTCCTGTAGAAAACTTTTGTGGCTATATGGAATCAGCTTCAGTGTAACTATTTCTCCCCAAATTCCCATACTCATTTCTGAGTAATTGCTTTTAACCCTCTCCTCCAAAGACAAGAAATTGTAATCCTTAGCAATGGACCTCAAAATCCTTTCTTGTCCTTTAAATCCCTTTGTCAGTGTTAAATGTGAATAATGGAACAGGAGTGGTTAAACAGGTATGGGGGATGTGAGGGCAGGTTAGAATCAGAGATATGATATTATCTTTGGAATTTAATAGCCTTAAAGGCCTTTACAAAAAGTGATATAGACATCTACCATGGTGGAAGCTTCTTAATTCTGTCTCTATCTCTGTCTATGTGTCTGTCTGTCTGTCTGTCTCTGTCTCTGTCTCTCTCTCTCTCACACACACAGACACACACACACTTTTTTATAAATCTACCCTCCTACAATAGAACAGTAATGCCCCTATTATACCCCAGAGATTAGCAGATTAAAAGTTCAGTGATTGCAATGATGTGTGTCTTAGTCAGGGTTTCTATTCCTGCACAAACAACATGACCAAGAAGCAAGTTGGGGAGGAAAGGGTTTATTCAGCTTACACTTCCACACTGCTGTTCATCACCAGAGGAAGTCAGGACTGGAACTCAAGCAGGTCAAGGAGCAGGAGCTGATGCAGAGGCCATGGAGTAATACTGCTTACTGGCTTGCTACTCCTGGCTTGCTCAGCTGGCTTTCTTATAGAGCCCAAGACTACCAGCCCACAGAAGGTACCACTCACAAGGGGCCCTTCCCCTTGATCGCTAATTGAGAAAATGCCTTACTGCTGGATCTCATGGAGGCATTTTCTCAACTG
>CM052722.1:3609549-3620768 GCA_028551405.1 Uromys caudimaculatus
TCGAACCTTACTTCCTTATTCATCCCCAAGATCTAAATAACTTTAAAATTCCCACAGTCTTTGCAAATTCTTACATATTAACATTTCAGTCCCTTTTAAACATCCAATCTCTTAAAATTCAAAGTCTTTTAAAAATTTAAAGTCTCTTAACTGTGGGCTCCACTGAAATACCTTCTCTCTTCAAGAGGGAAAAATATCAGGCCACAGTCACAATCAAAAAAGCAAAATCAAACTCCAACAATCTGGGATCCACTTACGATCTTCTGGATTCCTCCAAGTGCTTGAGTCACTTCTCCAGCTCTGCCCTTTGTAGCACACACCTTGTCTTCTAGGCTCCAGATGGCTGTACTCCGCTGCTGCTGCTGTTCTTGGTGGTCATCTCATGGTACTGGCATCTC
Source organism: Uromys caudimaculatus (assembly GCA_028551405.1). Taxonomy (NCBI): domain Eukaryota; kingdom Metazoa; phylum Chordata; class Mammalia; order Rodentia; family Muridae; genus Uromys; species Uromys caudimaculatus. Next base: position 3,609,948 of record CM052722.1, read on the forward strand.
CAAAACAATGCTGTCTTCCACTGCAACTAGGCTTTACCATGGTGCCAAGCCTCATATCCTTTGCATGACCCCTTCAGTCCTGGGCCATCAATTGCAACTGAGGGTGCGCCTTCACCAATGGCCTTCCGTGGTCTCTCGAAGTACTGAGCCTCAACTCCTTTGCATGACCTCTTCAATCCTGGGCTGTCAATTGCAACTGAGGCTGCACCTTCACCAATGGCTTTCCATGGCCTCTCACAACGTCAAGCCTCAACTGCTTTTCATGACCCCTTCATGCCTTCACAACCAGTACCACCTGGGTGACTCTTACACATTATCAAGTCCAGCCACCGCACAAGGTACAACCTTGGCTATCTCTGGAACGAAGCCTCTGTGCTCTCAGAAAATACTTCTCAGAAGATTTCACCCCGATGATGCTGGTCTCTTCTTAATCACCGCTAATATCTTAGCTCCAGCTAACCAGCATCAATAGTGCCAGCAATGCAATGGTTTTACTTTAGTAGTTCTGGTATCTTGTTAATCACAGCTGATTTCTTCAGCTCCAGCTAACCAAAACCACAGAATCTTAAATCAAACTAGCAATGGACCTGATAAGAGTCTTTAATCTTCCCTCTGAAATTTCACAAGCCAGACTTCCATCTTCTGTACTGTTCTCAACATTATCTTCCAAGCTCCTGCAGAACACCCCACAGATCTCTTAACATTCTAATGGCTCTTTACCTCAAAGTTCAAAAGTCCTTCCTCAGTCCTCCCCAAAACATGGTCAGGTTGTCACAGGAATACCCCACTTCACTGGTACCAGTTTGTCTTAGTCAGAGTTTCTATTCCTACACAAACATCATGACCAAGAATCAAGTTGGGGAAGAAAGGGTTTATTCAGCTTACACTTCCATGCTGCTGCTCATCACAAAAGGAAGTCAGGACTGGAACTCAAGCAGGTCAAGGAGCAGAAGCTGATGCAGAGGCCATGGAGGAATACTGCTTACTGGCTTGCTTCTCCTGGCTTGCTCAGCTTGCTTTCTTATAGAACCCAAGACTACCAGCCCACAGATGGTACCACCCACAAGGGCCCCCCCCCCATCACTAATTGAGAAAATGCCTTACTGCTGGATCTCATGGAGGCATTTTCTCAACTGAATCTCCTTTCTCTGTGATAACTCCAGCTTGTGTCAAGTTGACACACAAAACTAGCCAGTACAACGTGCTACATAGTATTATGTCAATTGGACACTGGCTAAAGTCATCTGAGAGGAGGAAATTTCAATTAAGGAAATATATCCATAAGATGGTTCAGCAGAAAAGCGTGTGGGGCAATGCTTCTCAACCTGTGACCCTGGCCCCTTTTGGATATGAATGGCCCTTATTGCCTAAGACCATTGGAAAACACAGATATATTATGGATCGTAACAGTAGCAAAATTACAGTTATGAAATAGCAACAAAAATAATTTTATGGTTGGGGGTTACCACACCCTGAAGAACTGTACGAAATGGTTGTAGCATTAGAAAGGTTGAGAACCATTGCTGTAAGGAATTTTCTTAACTAGTGATAGATAGGGGAGGGCCCAGCCCATTGAGGGTGGTACCATCTCGAGCTAGTGGTCCTGGGCTCTATAAGAAAGCAGGCTGTGCAAGCCCCATGGAGCAAGCTAATAAGCAGTACTCCTCCATGCCCTCTGCATCAGCTCCTGCCTTCAGGTTTCTGCCCTATGTGAGTTCCATTACTGACTTCCTTCAATAATGAGCAATAATATGAAAGTGTAAGCCAAATAGAACCTCTTTTCTCCATCTTGCTTTTTGGTAGTGGTGATTTGTGGTAGCAATAGAAACCCTAAATAAGACAAATGGGTTACTTCTTTAAAAGTTGTTGACCAGTAATGTCTCATAGACCCCTAAGTATTAGAAACTATTGCCAATGTTCTGTTACCCTCCAGACCTTAGTGATAAGATCCAATTGGTGAAGAAATCACATACTTGTGTCTTCTTCTTATTATTATTATCATTTTAAAATATTTTATTGGATATTTTATGTATTTACATTTCAACTGTTATCCTATTTCCTGGTTTCCCCTCTGGAACCTCCCTATTCCATTCCCCTCCCCTTGCTTCTATGAGGGTGCTACCCCTCCCACCAATCCACTCCCACCTCACTGCCCGGGCATTCCCCTACACTGGGGCATCGAGCCTTCACAGGATCAAGGGCCTCTCCTCCTATTGATGCTAGACAATGCCATCCTCTGCTACATATATGGCTGGAGCCATGGGTCCCTCTATGTGTACTCCTTGGTTGGTGGATTAGTCCCTGGGAGCTCTGGGGGGGGGTCTGGTTGGTTGATATTGTTATTCTTACTATGGGGTTACAAACCCCTTCAGCTCCTTCAGTCATTTCTCTAACTCCTCCATTGGGGACCCCCTGCTCAGTCAAATGGTTGGCTGTGAGCATACACCTCTGTATTTGTCAGGTTCTGGCAGAGCCTCTCTGGAGACAGCTATATCAAGCTCCTTTTAGCAAGCATTTCTTGGCCTCCACAATAGTGTAGGGGTTTGTTGACTGTATATGGGATGAATACCCAGGTGGGACAGTCTCTGGATAGCCTTTCTTTCAGTCTCTGCTCTACACTTTGTCCTTCTATTTCATTTAGATAAGAGCCATTCTGGGTTAAAATTTGGAGATGAGTGGTTGGCCCCATCCCTGAACCGGGGGCCTCGGCTAACCTTTGGATATGGTTTATACAAGTTCTCCCTCCCCTTTGCTGTGCATTTCAGGTAACTCATCTCCCTGTTGGGTCCAGGGAGCCTTTGCTTTCCTGGCATCTGGAACATGCTGGTGGTTACCCCCAGTTCCCCATTCCCCATTGCTACACACCTCTGTTCAAATTCTGACACTCTGTGTATCATTCCCGTCTCCACCCATATCTCATCCTGCCCCCCTTTCCCTCTTCCCCTCCTCTCTCCCTCACAAGTCCCTCCCACCTTCTACTTCCCATGAGTATTTTGTTCCCCCTTCTAGGAAGGACTGAAGCATCATTTTGGTCTTCCTTCTTCTTGAGCTTCATATTGTATGTGAATTGCATCTTGGGTACTGCGAGGTTTTGGGCTACTATCCACTTATCAGTGAGTGCATACCATGTATGTTCTTTTGTGACTGAGTTACCTCACTCAGGATGATATTTTCAAGTTTCATCCATTTGCTGTGAATTTCATGAAGTTCTTATTTTTAATAACTGAGTACTATTCCATTGTGTAATTATACCACATTTTCTGTATCCATTCTTCTGTTGAGGGACATCTGGGTTGTTTTCAGCTTTTGGCTATTATAAATATGGCTCCTATGAACATAGTGGAGCATGTGTCCTTATTACATGTTGGAGCATCTTCTGGGTATATGCCCAGGAGTGGTATAGCTGGGTCCTCAGGTAATACTATGTTCCATTTTCTGAGGAAACACCAGACTGATTTCCAGAGTGGTTGTACCAGCTTGCAATCCCACCAGCAATAGAGGAGTATTCCTCTTTTCCACATCATTGCTAGCATCTGCTGTGACCTGAGTTTTTGATCTTAGCCATTCTGACTGGTGTGAGGTGGAATCTCAAGGTTTTTTTGATTTGTGTTTCCCTGATGACTAAGGATGTTGAACATTTCTTTAGGTGCTTCTCAGCCATTCGATATTCCTCAGTTGAGAATTCTCTGTTTAGCTCTGTACCCCATTTTTTAAATAGAGTTCTTTGGTTCTCTGGAGTCTAACTTCTTGAGTTCTTTGTATATATTGGATATTAGCCCTCTATCGGATGTAGGATTGGTAAAGATCTTTTCCCAATCTGTTGGTTGCTGTTTTGTCCTATTGACAGTGTCCTCTGCCTTACAGAAGCTTTGCAGTACTTGAGTCTTAAACGTGGTGAAATCAAGCTAGTACTGACCTGGAAACTTCATGCCGACTAGGTAGCTTTCATATTAATAGAATTTGCTACATGCACTACCAGAGGAGAAAAGCAATAATCAATCTTCCTCAGCTGTGAAGTCTCTGAGCCACATGGACTGGTTAGGAAAGACATGCTCAGTGGTGCAAAACTAAACATCACAGGAGTAACCAATCACTTTCTGGTTAGAACTAAGTCTCATTCCACAAGATGAAATCCATACCTGGCACTATGATTAGGCAAAGAACATATAGCTAGGGAGGACATAGCCCCTAAGGGAGAGACAACTACTGATATTTTGCTCAAAGCACATAGTATGATACTAACTTCTAATGATTTACCATTATTCTGATTAATGTTTCATCTGTCAACTCACATCAGAGAAGCTTCTATTTGTAATCAATATTAATTAACACAGAGATGTGTAACTAGTCCAGGCATAGAAAATAATAGTCTACAGAATGCCTATCCCTGAAAGAAACACTCCTCATGGGGCTAAGGTATCACTGTGAATAGCGGGATGAAACACTATAGGAACTAGACACAGCATATCAATGACTCCATGGAAACAGTGTCTTCTGGACTTGACAGGACTGCTGCACATATGAACCCACAGAGTTTGTGACAGCATGCACAAGGCCTATACAAGCCAAAGCCAGACCAAATCTCATGTAGGGAGGGTTTGGACATAAAACACCACCCCTAGCTGTGGAGTTCTTGACAATTGTTAGCTCCTGGGATTGGGAAAGTCAGTTTTTGTGAATTATGTGTACTACACAAAACTAGGTGGGTGGGGAAGGAAGGTGAGAAGGGTTGAGGGAGAAGTGATCAAAACACACTCTACAACATTCTCAAAGAACTAATACATTTTTATAAAATACCCTAGATTTAGTGTCAATGAAAGGAATATGGCTAGGGAGAGAAGGAGAAAAAGACAACCAGGTGTATACAAGCAAGTTGTTCTTTTGTTTGTTTGTTTGCTTTGTTTTCATTTTTTAAAGGGGCAAATGAGACTCTAAACTTGGAGACTTGATTGTCTGGGAAATCCGTTTGGTTTAAAGTTTTTTTCAGGGAAGACATTTTGCACCACTATATCTATCTCTGGATCATGCCTACAAGGAGCTGTTTGGCCTACTTTTTTTCTTAGGAGAAGTAGCAAAGTTATGCTCATATGAATATAGAGTGCTAATTCATATTCAGTGAACTACTTATATTTACTAAACTTGTGAATGAATGAAGTTTTATAGCATGCCCCATCATAAATGCCTGTTCAGATACATGATTTAGTTGTTGGTTTGTTTCTTGTTTATTTATTTATTTATTTATTTATTTATTTATTTATTTATTTATTTATTTACTTTTGGTTCTTTGAGACAATGTTTCTCTGTGTAGACTGGACTGTCCTGGAACTCAGAGATCAGCTTACCTTTGTCTCCCCATGCATATTGTGTATTTCTGCAAATTTCCTTTGCTGCCACTCACATTTTTCTGTGTTACTTGTTTCCTAGGTGTTGCCAGATAACCATCTTTGTTGAGTGTTGAAACCTGAATGAATTCAAGTTGCATCCTCCAATTTTCCCATGTGATTTACATAGTGATGATACCCAGGCCAACATTCATTTGCTTTCATCATTGGATGGAACACTGGCATCTGGGACATTTGACTTTCTGAGTAGCTGATGAGGTAGATGACATAGTCTAGAAGTAAAGGGGACTTAGTTTCCTGTGGGACAAACCTAATATAAAGGAAAGCACATCCACGAAGCAGCTAATTGGATAAATTTCTCTTCCTTTTTCCTTTCCATGGTCTGTTCTGATGTAGTTTCCTGAGGATTCCTAGCACAGGAAAATAAATGTCCTGAGTGACCTGTTGTCTGATTTCTTGGCTTATCATCAAATTGTGGCCTGTGCAGCAATGAATCATGTCACTTATCTCTCCTTGCCTCCTTGCTCTTTTTCTTCTTCTCTCTCCCTGTCATGTACTTGCAGCCCCATTCTTCTAGTCCTTATCTGGTGTTCTATCATTACAGCATTGATACTATACCTGCCCCCTTGCTAGGGGTAGATCTGTAAGAGACAAGCTAGATTTCTTGAATCTTATTCACAGACACAGGATTTGAACAAAGGTGCTAGTAAGTGTCATTAATTTATTTGGCAGGTTAAGAGAACAACTGTAAAACTTATGTGAAAATTATTTTCCCTTTCATGTAATATTGTTGTAATTAAGTAACAGCTGTTTTAAGGAGGAAATTATTCTGTCTGATTTCTACTCAAAGGATTCTGTTTGTCTAACTCAGAAGATACTTACTAAGGCTATTAAATTCAGAAAAAGGTAAATTGTGGAACCACTGTCCTCTGGCATTGCCAGATCACCATCTTTTTTGAGCTCCCCGTTCCAAGTGCATTCAAGGTGCATTCAAGTTTAACAGTATACCTGAGTTGATTTTTTAAAGGACATAGAGTTATAATTATTCATAAAGGGTGCATGTTATTAGCAGGAGGATTGATGACTTATTAAATTCATGTCTGTCCAACATGTTGAACTAAATGCACCAGTGGGATTTGTTTCTATATATAGTTGCTTAACTCAAACCTATTTTTAAGTAGAGATTTACATATTAGAGATCAGTTACTAATCATTTAATTCTCTCCTATTTCTTTTTTTATGACTTAATTTGTAAAGCTTTATTTGGAATTGGTTTTATTTTTTCTCTTACTATTTTTTATTTTTTAAATTGAATATTTTATTCATTTAGATTTCAAATGTTATCTCCTTTCCCAGATTCCTCACTAAGAACCCCCTATCCCATCCCCTCTTACCCTACTTCTGTGAGGGTGCTCGCCCACCTACCCACACTCGCCTCACCACCCTAGCATTCCTCTATACTGGGCAACAAGCCTTGACAGGACAAAGGGCCTCCCCTCCCACTGATGCCAGATAAGGCCCCTTCAGCTCCTTCAGTCCTTCCCCTAACTCCTCCTTTGAGGTTCCTGTGCTCAGTTCAATGGTTGGCTGTGAGCATTCACATATGTATTGGTTAGGATCTGGAAGAGCCTCTAAGGAGACAGCTGTATCAGGCTCCTGTCAGCAGGCACTTCTTAGCATCCACAATAGTGTCTGGGTTTGGTGACTGCATGTGGGATGGATCCCCAGGTGGGACAGTCTTTGGATGGCCTCTCCTTAATTCTTTGCTCCACTCTTTGTCCCTGTATTTCCTTAAGACAGGAGCAATTCTGGGTTAAAGTTTTGGAGATGAGTGGGTGGCCCCATCCCTCAACCGGGGGCCATGTCTAACCTCTGGATATGGTCTCGACAGGTACACCCTCAACTTTGTGGGGTATTTCAGCCAATGTCATCCACATGGGGTCCTGAGAGACTCTTGTTTTCCTGGAATCTGGGACTTTCTGGTTGCTACCCCCAGTTCCCCATCTCCCATTGCTACATACCTCTGTTCAATTTCCTGACCCTCTGTATATCTCTTCCATCTTCTCCCATACCTAATTCTTCCCCTCTTTTTCCCCTCCCCTTCTTCTCTTCCTCCCAAGTCCCTCCCACACTCTACTTCCCTTGATTATTTTGTTCCCCCTTCTAAGTAGGACTGAAGCATCCACTCTTCAGTCTTCCTTCCTCTTGAACTTCATGTGGTCTGGGAGTTGTATCATGGTTATTCCAAGCTCTTTGGCTAGTATCCACTTATCAGTGAGTACATAACATGTGTGTTCTTTTATGACTGAGTTACCTCACTCAGGATGATATTTTCTAGATCCGTCCATTTGCCTGCAAATTTCATGAAGTCATTGTTTTAATAGCTGAGTAGTATTCCATTGTGTAAATGTAGCATATTGTCTGTAGCCATTCCTCTGCTGAGGCCCATCTGGGTTGTTTCCAGCTTCTGGCTATTATAAATATAGCTGCTATGAACATAGTGGAGCATGTGTCTTTATTACATGTTGGAGCATCTTCTGGGTATATGCCCAGGAGTGGAATAGCTGGATCCTCAAGTAGTACTATGTCCAATTTTCTAAGGAGCCACCAGAATGATTTCCAGAGTGGTTGTATGCAAGCTTGCAATCCCACCAACAGTGGAGGAGTGTTCCTCTTTCTCCACATTCTCGCCAGCATCTGCTGTCACCTGAGTTTTTGATCTTAGCCATTCTGGCTGGTGTGAGGTAGAATCTCAGACTTGTTTTGATTTACATTTCCCTGATGACTAAGGATGTTGAACATTTCTTTAGGTGTTTCTTGGCCATTCAATATTCCTCAGTTGAGAATTCTCTGTTTAGCTCTGTTCCCCATTTTTATTAGGGATATTTGGTTCTCTAGAGTCTAACTTCTTGAGTTATCCAGTCTGTTACTCTATGTCTTTTTATTGGGGAATTTATTCTGTTGATGTTAAAAGCTATTAAGGAATAGTGATTGTTGCTTCCTCTTATTTTTGTTGTTAGATGTGAAATTATGTTTGTGCGACTATCTTCTTTTGGTTTTGTTGAAAGAAGATTACTTTTTTGCTCTTTCTAGGGTGTAGTTTCCCTCTCTGTGTTGGTATTCTCCATCTATTATTATTCTTTGTAAGGCTGGACTTGTGGAAGATATTGTGTAAATTTGGTTTTGTCATGGAATATCTTTGTTTCTCCATCTATGGTGATTGAGAGTTTTGCTGGGAATAGTAGCCTGGGCTGGCATTTGTGTTCTCTTAAGGTCTGTATGACATCTGCCTAGGATCTTCTGGCTTTTATCGTCTCTGGTGAGAAGTCTGGTGTAATTCTGATAGGTCTGCCTTTATATGTTACTTGACCTTTTTGCCTTACTGCTTTTAATATTCTTTCTTTCTTTGTGCATTTGGTGTTTGACTATTATGTGATGGGAGGAATTTCTTTTCTGGTCCAATTTATTTGGAGTTCTGTCTTAGTCAGGATTTCTATTCCTGCACAAACATCATGACCAAGAAGCAAGTTGGGGAGGAAAGGGATTATTCAACTTATACTTCCAATTGCTGTTCATCACAAAAGGAAGTCAGTACTGGAACTCAAGCAGGTCAAGGAGCAGGAGCTGATGCAGAGGCCAAGGAGGAATGCTGCTTACTGGCTTTCTTCCTTCTCCTGGCTTGCTCAGATGGCTTTCTTATAGAGCCCAAGACTACTAGCCCAGGGATGGCACCACCCACAAGGGGCCCTCCCCCCTTGATCACTAATTGAGAAAATGTCTTACAACTGGATCTCATGGAGGCATTTTCTCAACTGAAACTCCTTTCTCTGTGATAACTCCAGCTTGTGTCAAGTTGACACAGAAAACCAACCAGTACAAGTTCTGTAGGGTTCTTGTATGTTCATGGGTGTCTCTTTCTTTGTGATAGGGAAGTTTTATTCTATAATTTTGTTGAAGATAATCACTGGCCCTTTTAGTTGGGAATCTTCACTTTCTTCTATACCTATCCATAGGTTTGATCTTCTCATTATATCCTGGATGTTTTGGGTTAGGAGCCTTTTGCATTGTGCATTTTCTTTGAGTGTTGTGTCAATGTTTTCTATGGTATCTTCTGCATCTGAGATTCTCTCTTCTATTTCTTGTAGTCTGTTGGTGATGCTTGCATATATGACTCCTGACCTCTTTCCTAGGTTTTCTATCTCCAGAGTTGTCTCCGTTTGTGATTTCTTTATTGTTTCTATTTCCATTTTTAGATCCTGGATGATTTTGTTCAATTCCTTCACCTCTTTCTTTGTGTTTTACTGTAATTCCTTAAGGGATTTTTGTGTTTCCTTTTTAAGGGCTTCTACCTATTTACCTATGTTCGCTTGCATTTCTTTATGTGAGTTATTTATGTCCTTCTTAAAGTCCTATCATCATCATGAGATGTTATTTTAAATCTGAATCTTGCTTTTCTGGTGTGTTGGAGTATCCATGACTTGCTGTGGTGGGATAACTGGGTTCTGATGATGCCAAGTAGTCTTGGTTTTTGTTGTTTATGTTCTTGTCCTTGTCTCTCACCATCTGGTTATATCTGGTGTTAGTTGGTCTTGCTGTCTCTTACTGTGATTTGTTCCTCCTGCAAGCCTGTGTGTCAGCACTCCTGGGAGACCACTTTTTTCTAGGAAGAATTTGGGTATGGAGAGCTGAGGTACAGGGTCAGGTATGGGACACAGACAGAAACTGGAAGGATCTTGTCCCAGGCTGCTCATTGGTTCCTGTGTCCTGAGAGCTCTGAGCAGAGCCCTCTTAGGCCAAGTATTTGAGCAGAAATTCCAGTCATATCTGTGCTCTCAGGTGTGTCAGCACTCCTGGGAGACCAGCTCTCTTCCAGCAGAATTTAGGTATGGAGAGCTGTGGCACAGTGTCAGCTCCGGGAACAGATGGAAACTGGAAGGTCTCTTCTATTTTTTTAAAGCATAGTATAGTTAGACTTAATTTAGTACTGAGATAACAAATAAATGGGTCAATAATTCACCAATCTGTATTTCTGGCTCCTGAAGAAAGGGGAAGTGTTGAAATCATCTACTCTAGATTCTGTGGGAAAGTAATTTCTTTCTTTTTTTTCCAGTTTCTTTTTGGAGGCACTTAAAGCTATGAATTTTCCTCTTAACACTGCTTTCAATGTGTCCCATAAGTTTGGGTATGTTGTACTTTCATTTTCATTAAATTCTAAGAAGTCTTTAATTTCTTTCTTTCTTTCTTCCTTGACCAAGTTGTCATTGAGTAGAGCATTGTTCAGCTTCCATGTGTATGTGGGCTTTCTGTTGTTATTGTTGCCATTGAAGACCCGCCTTAAACCGTAGTGATCTGATAGGAGGCATGGGATTATTTCAATCTTCTTGTATCTGTGGAGGTTTGTGTTTTTTTGTTTTTTTGTTTTTTTTTATATTTTATTTTATTTTTGATACTTTATTTACATTTCCAATGTCTCCTCTTT
>CM052722.1:3621268-3650153 GCA_028551405.1 Uromys caudimaculatus
AGTCTGGTGTAATTCTGATAGGTCTGCCTTTATATGTTACTTGACCTTTTTCCTTTACTGCTTTTAATATTCTTTCCTTGTTTTGTGTATTTGGTGTTTTGACTATAACGTGTCGGGAGGAATTTCTTTTCTGGTCCAATCTATTTGGAGTTCTGTAACCTTCTTGTATATTTATGTTCTTCTCTTTCTTTAAGTTAGGGAAGTTTTCTTCTATGATTTTGTTGAAAATATTTACTGGTCCTTTAAGTTGGAAATCTTCACTCTCTTTGATACCTATTATTCTTAGGTTCTGTCTTCTCATTGTGTCCTGGATTTCATGGATGTTTTGGGTTAGGAGCTTTTTGCATTTTGTATGTTCTTTTACTGTTGTTTCAATGTTGTCTATGGTATCTTCTGCTCCTGAGATTCTCTCTTCTATCTCTTGTATTTTGTTGGTTATGCTTGCATCTATGACTCCTGATCTCCTTCCTAGGTTGTCTAACTCCAAGGTTGTCTCTTTTGGTGATTTCTTTATTGTTTCTATTTCTATTTTTAGCTCCTGGATAGTTTTGTTCATTTTCTTTGTCTGTTTGATTGTGTTTTCCTGTAATTCTTTAATAGATTTCTGTGTTTCCTCTTTAAGGGCTTCTAGTTCTTTCCCTCTGTTCTCGTTTCTTTCTTTAAGGGTGTTAATTTCTTTCTTAAAGTCTTCTATTATCATCATGAGAACTTATTTTAAATCTGAGTCTTGCTTTTCTTGTGTGTTGGGGAATCCAGGGCTTGCTGTGGTGGGAGAGCTGGGTTCTGATGTTGCCATGTAGCCTTGGTTTCTGTTCCTTAGGTACTTGCCCTTGCCTTTTGCCATCTTGTTTACTCTGATGTTAGCTAATCTTACTCTGTCTGGCTATGGCTAGTCCCTCCTGCAGACCTCTGTATCCATACTCCTTGAAGACCAGCTCTCTCTGAGAGGTATTTGGGTTTGAACTGCTGTGGCACAGGGTCAGCTCTGGGGTGCAGACAGAAACCAGAAGGATCTTGTCCCCAGCTGTTTCTTGTTTCCTATGTCCTGATGGCTCTGCAAGGGTCACTCTTGATCCAGTGAGTTTGAACAGAAGTGGTGGTTTTGCCTATGCTCGAAGGTGTGTCAGCACTCCTGGGATACCATTTCTCTCCTGGAGCCCTGTGGCCCTGGCTTAGGTCTCTAGGTCCCGGTGAGCAGTGGTGCTTGTTTTATCCCCACTCACAGCTTTTCCACCCTCCTGGGAGGGTGACTTTCTTCTAGCACTGATTGTCTATGTAACCCTGGTTGCCCAGGCACAGGTCTCCTGCGACAGATAGAAGCTGGAAGGTTCCTGTCCCTTTCTTTTCCTCTTTGGTCTCTGTGTCCTGAGGGCCTGGGAGCATAATTTTCGCACGGAGCTGCTTGTCTGTGGGACCCTGGTGGCCCAGGCAGAGTTCTCCTGCCACAGATGGGAACCAGAGGGTTCCTATGCCCACCTACCTCAATCCCTGTGTCCCGCAGGTTCGGGGTGGTTCCTGGTCAGCAGTGGTGCTCGTCTTGGCCCCACTCCTGGCTTTCCAAGCTCCTGGGAGGGTATCTTTTTCCCGGTGCTAATTGGCTATGGAGCCCTGTGGCTGAAGCTGAGGTCCCCAGCCACAGATGGAGACTGGAAGTTTCCTGTCCCTCAGTCTCTGTGGCCCTTGGTTTCCCGGCAGAGTCCAGTGAGCAGTGGTCTTGTTTTGTCCCCACTCACAGCTTTTCCACACTCCTGGGAGAGTAACTTTCTCCCAGTGCTGCTTGGCTATGGAACACTGGTGGCCCAGGCAGAGGTCTCCTCCCAAAGATGGGAACCAGAGGGTTCCTGTGCCCGCCTACCTCAGTCCCTGTGTCCCGCAGGTTTAGGGCAGTTCCTGGTGAGCAGTGGTGCTCATCTTGGCCCCACTCCCAGCTTTTCCAAGCTCCTGGGAGGGTAGCTTTCTCCCGGTGCTAATTGGCTATGGAAAGTACTTTCAAATTCCAAGTTGGACTACTCTCAAAAGAAGCAAGAACAATGTAGGCTTTCATAGGATGACTGAAAATCTTACACCTATCTTTCTTAAGTTGTAAATATTACTTTAAGTGGTCCAGGGTCAACAGTTCTGCAGCTCATCTCTATGGACCTCTGTTCTTCAAGATTCCTAAATGTAGTTACATTGGATGTTCTCACCATGCCTCACTTTCTCCTGGGACTCTAGGATATCTAATTAGAAAACAACGAATAGTCAAACATTATGACTAGACAAAATGTTCTGGTTTTGAGTCAGTATTTTTATAATTGCTGCAATTTTAGCTGAAATAGAGCAATAAAATATTTTTAAATTATATTACATTTCATTTCCAATAACAGTTACATATTTATACTTGAACTGACTGACAGAAATTTAGCATGTAAATCTCAAAAGTAGATTTTCATTCCAGATTTTATAATGATTACAATGATTATAAAATGTGTGCTTAGTTATTAGTAATACATCAAAAAGAATGGCATGCCTTTTTAATATTATGAGAGTTATTTAAGGAGGCCAGAAAGGATGTTGCAGTGGCTATTTAGCTTTTCAGACTTTTAAAGGCTAAGATATTAGGGATACATTACATTTTGGCTAAATACCAAAGCTAAAGTTGAGTATCAGAGATCCCTAAATTCTACTTTTCTTAGTTTTTTAGTAGAAAATTTTGGAAATAATGTTAAAAATGTACTTCTCTTTAGGAAATGGGACAAGGCTTCCATCAGATCTGCAGTATCTCTAGTACATAACAACAGTTCTGGATTTGTCTGCCAGTGTCCTTTTTGTCCCTTGTTAAGGGGAAGAGAAACATGTAACTTGCACATGTCCCACTAACTCCTCTTTGTTTTCAACTTTAAGTATATTCATCATCCATTTATTTTGTAATAGTATCAAAAATGTATAGAAATGAAGAACAGTAGCAAATATTAGATAACTATGACAGCCACCCTGCACATCACTTTAGGATGGTGAATAATTTTATGTTCATGATGAGAAGACAAGGAAATCCTGGCTACTTAGCATATTGAAATATTGTGAGTGCTTTAAAGAAAGCAAAAAAAAGGCAAAGTAAAGGTAAAGAGCTCTTAAGTCATTTAACTTCAGTAAGAGATGAAACCACACTTAGGTTTCTGTCATGATTTATCATCGAACAAATTAAACAATTCCTCGGGTCTAACCAAAGCACTACCCTGTTCTAAAAGAAACTTAAAAGAAGCAGCATATTTTAATGTTTTTCAAACTTTCACACTATCCTTTTCTAATTACTTTCTGACCAATCATTTGTTTTATAAAAATTATATATTTTATTAAACTTCCACAGTAGGCCCTAATAATCCACTCTAACAATCAAAATGGAGTCAGACGTGCTGACCTTCCACATCATTAAGCAGAAACTAAACTGATTCATCTTATTGGAGAGATAACAGCCAAATTTTTCCAGTCCTGCTGCTTTCAATTTGCATGTAATAAATTCTCTCAATCTTAATGCTTATAGTTAAAGATGGTAAGTGAAGAAAACTGCTGTTAACTGATCATTTTTCTCTTGTTTCATTTTCCTATCTTCTTACAAGGATATGGCCAGCCTGATGGTTGTTGTTTATTGGCAGACTGATTGATTTATCCCTATGTATAAGATCCTGCCTGGGCTACATTTCCAGCACTCTATATTTGTGTGTGTGTGTGTGTGTGTGTGTGTGTGTGTGTGTGTGTGTGTGAGAGAGAGAGAGAGAGAGAGAGAGAGAGAGAGAGAGAGAGAGAGAGAAAGAGAGAGAGAGAGAGAGAGAGAGAGAAAGAGAGAGAGAGATGTGCAATGTACTGTGTGTGGATTTGGGGAAGGAAAAACAATGATCAATCTGCTTTTGTCCTTTTGTTTCTCATTGTAGTCTTTCTCTGTTTTGAAGACCAGGCTTCTCTGTTAAGTCTATCTGAACATTTATTCCATTTTATACAATGAACTCTTTCCAGGGTTCTAAGAATCTAAAATCAAACCAATTAAATTATTTAAACTAACTTGCTCCAATTTTGTCCTTTGACATACAAATTCCTTCAACAAATATTTATTGAGTGCATCCTATATGACACTTGCCATGATAATATAAAACAAACAAACTTGATCTTTGCCTGAGTTTCTTTTTTTTTTTTGATACTTTATTTATATTTCCAATGTTTCCCCCTTTCCAGGTCTCCTCTTTGGAAACCACCTATCCCCTCCCCCTCCTCCACCTCTATGAGGGAATTCCACCTCCCACCCACCCGCCCGCCCACTCCCATATTCCCACCTTGACATTCCCCTTTACTGGGGCCTCTCCTCCCCCTGATGGCCAACAAGGCCCTCCTCTGCCACATATGTGGTCCGAACCATGGGTCCCTCCATGTGTATTCTTTTGTTGGTGGTCCAGCCTCTATGAGAACCAAGGGGGTCAATTTGCCCGAGTTTCTAAGTTAAATATAAGTCTTTGCCAATTTAGTTTTGGGAATCAGATTAATACATGTAGAGGACAGTTACAGTCCTCTGAAATAATATTTCCAGAAATATACCTCTTGTTAAAAACACAAGTCTCTTTATATTGGAAGTTTCCTTCTTGACCCCTTCTATCCTCACAAATTAAAATTCATTTTCAAGAAATTGTAATTTTTGGAAACCAAGATGCACATGAGGGAGATTATTTTGGAACAAGAACTAAATTATGTCTATATTAGTCATAACTCAAATGGGAAATAATTCTCTTGACTTGAAATAATTTAAGGAGGGATTAATAATATCACCATTTATAAAGGTAAAATGTAGGTGAAATATATGGTAACTATAAAAGGTATTTCAAAAACCAAAGAACTGGTAACAGCAAAGATCACTGCCTCACTGGAATGGAGATAAAACAAAATATACTGGGCAAGAATCTTATAGAGAAGAATCTTGCTTTGATTAAGGAACCCAGTTAACTCAAGTTAAACTGTAGAGAGGGATATATGCTAAAAATATAGAGATACATGGAAACAAATACCCCAATTTGTCTTTATTTTCTGTCTCATCTATCACAAAAGGATCTCATAAGTGAAACCCAAGTGTAAACCTAGGAAGTAGACATTAATATACTTTATATAGATCAGACTTTCAAAGGAGACTAGATGGAGAGAAAGCTAGAACATAAACCTGGGAGTAGGTGAGCAAATGGCACAGTTTCCATATTAGTTAGAAACATCTTAAACTTCATCTGGAGGGAATGGAAATTACACAGTCATAGTTTTCCTTGAGTCATGTCTCTGATTCCATATATTGTGCATGTCTTTGTGGGAGTCATTTTATACACTTTTAGGCTCAACTTGATGTAAATTCAACAGAGCAAAAGCTCCATCTTTACTGAGTCCATATATTGATGACTAGTTTTCCTATCAGGAACCAATTAGTAATAAGGCAGTAATTCAAAATAGGAATTAAAAAAAGATAAGTTTCTAGGAAATCCTTCTTGAATTTAAAAAGCTATCAACTAGTCATATTCTGTACTTCTGCTATATACTTTCTCTTTTTCTGTCTCTCAATCTTTCTTCCCACTGGTACTATCAACCATAAGACTAAGTGAATTTTCTTCTCTCCACAGTCCCTCCAAATTTGTTTCCCTGTTGTTTGTACAGCCAGGATTCATTTTAAGTCTCTTACTTTCTGCCTCCCATATTTTGGGTTGGCATGTAACTTAGTATTTTCTTTGATTCAAGTAATTTGTATAAAAATACCTTGAAAGATATCTTAAGGAGAGGTCCTTTGGTGGATTATTCATTTGCTCAGTTGGGCATTGGTGCTGCAGTAAGCTGGCATCTTATAAACTAAGGCTATAGGAAGATGTCATTACAAAGGAAATGAACTTAAGCTAGAGTTCAAAGTCAATATCACTTCTATGCATAGTATCCAAGAGGAGAAAATATATCAACCCACTTTCAGAGTAAATAAAAAGAAACACTAGAGGGACCATTAGGCTGGAACAAGAATGTAAGTTCACCAAGAGCAGGGACCCTGAGCCTTGGAGATTGTTCAAAATGTCTAAAGGTTAAGTGTTGACATTACAGTGAGGAATAGACTGGCCTTCTTTCATCAGTGTCTTTATTCTTCTACAAACCGATAATAAACAGTTATTGATAACTTAGCTCTGATGGCCCTCCTCTTTTAGTGTTCTTTATGATCACTTTACTCTGCATTTTCATTAACATTGATAGATATTGAATGCTTCTATCCTATTTTAAAATAAGAGATCAATACGCTAAGCATAGTTTTCATTTTGGTATTTATTTCACAATAAGGAACAACTGGTTTAGTGTGCATGTATGTGTGCATGTATGTGTGTGTGTGTGTGTGTGTGTGTGTGTGTGTGTGTGTGTGTGTGTGTTTGATGGAAGCTGAGAAAGTTAAAAGGATGTTGTGTCCATTTTTTGTTTGCTTTTGTTTTGAGATGGATATTGTGTCTGGGATTCAGTTTGTAATCTGTCCCATTAAATAGTTTAGACTGGCTCTGAACTTACCATACATTCTTCCTGCTTCATGTTACCTCCAGTACACAGGAATTATAGGTATCAGGTTGCCTGCATTATGGATTTATTTTTCTTTTTTTCATTTCTGGATGTTTTTGGTCAAAAGAAAATTCCTTTGTATTTGTTCTGACTGGAGTACAAATATCACCATATATTCTTTATCTCACCATAGGTCAGGTTTCTTGACTTAGAGTGTGAATAGAACTATCTGCTATAGATATAATGTGTGATCTAATGAAGAACAGACCTATTATTAATTTCTCAGCAACATATAATAAGTTAGACTATGTCTTTTGAGTAACAAAATTACTGTCTTTTTATTCCAGAGGCTGGTAAAGATCAAAGCATTGAAAATATTAAGATTTCTCTGAAAAATACTAGAGGAAAATTCTTTAGACAGCCTTCCTGACTAATGATAGTTGTTGTTTTTTATAAAAAGAAAAGGAACCAGGATATGTTTGGTGGAGGCATGGTTTGCTGTGGTGGAAGGGGGTGCCTCTTTAGGCCCATGCTGAGGCATCCCTTCCCCCTGAGGGACCAGCCAAGGGATGGTGCAGTATAGAATAGAGCCTAGAGTTTATTTAGGACATGGGGATGGGAGTTGAGGGAGTAGAGAAGGAGAAAGGCAGAGAGAGAAAGAGAGAGAGAGAGAGAGAGAGAGAGAGAGAGAGAGAGAGAGAGAGAGAAGAGAAGAGAAGAGAAGAGAAGAGAAGAGAAGAGAAGAGAAGAGAAGAGAAGAGAAGAGAAGAGAAGAGAAGAGGAGTAGAGGCCAGCCATGAGCATGGAGAGAGAGGGGGAAGGGGAATAGGGAGAGAGCAGGAAGAGGAGTGGGAGCAAGAGGAGAAGAGAAGAGAGCAATAGAGTGAGGAGGGAGCAAGCAGCCCCTTTTATAGTTAATCAGGCATACCTGGATGTTGCAAGGTAACTGGGATGGAGCTTAGACTACATGCCAATATTTTCCCAGTTTGGTTTCATTAAAAAAGAAAAATTTAGGAAGAGTTGATAGTGGAGCAGAAATAGGGTCATGGTGATATTTAGCTATTTCCTGCTGACTTTGGGGTGATATGTCTCTAGAAAACCTAAAAATATGGGTATGAGGCTGTTAGTCCAGTCTTAGGAGAGGTGGCTGTGTTCTTGCTGTCCAGGGTCTGTGGAACCATCTGTGGATAGATAGGAAGGAGCAGGTCCAGTAGAAGCATCTGTGTCTGTTGCTTCTCTGGAGCTTTCCTGGATGTAGGAAATGCCTTGGCTTGACAAAAAGCTGAAACACACACACACACACACACACACACACACACACACACACACACACACACACACACACATTACAGGTAGAGAATTAAGTACATTTGGGAGAATTTTTTTCCTTAAGTGTCCATTTGATGCCCTTAGGTCTTGGTGGTTGTGGGTGAGGGGAACCCCAATCCCAGGTCACAGGAGAAGAACCCCACGCTTTAGGATAGGCAGCAAGTGGGAACTTAGGCTATGATTGGCAGGTGTACTTATCTGGACAGAGTCTGTTTGGTCCATGAGAGGGAGATCTCAGAGGGTTTCCTACACCTTATACGTTTACAAAAGAGGTAGATTTGTTAACAACATGCATGGTCTTTAAGGTGAGCTCAGGGAAGACAAAAACCTTTTGTGGAGCAGAGGGAACAAGAAGGGATTTTTCCTTCTGTCTAGGGGACTGAATATACATACATTTAGCATAATTAGAAACATTTTATGTTTATATTTGAGAGACAAAGGATACTCAAAACCATGATCTTGTGAATATTATAGTTGATCATAAGGATAACTAAGAGAAACTTGGTTTATAGTATAGCTGATAGTATAGATTTAATATGAGAGACACTTTAAGTTTATCTTAATCAAATCAATCAAAAGAAACTTTAAATTTGAACATGTTATTATATAGTTGGATCATATAGTGGAATGTTTCATTAAGGTTAGGCTCATTTATAAGAACTATATCAATTAATGTTAGGACAGTGGCATAGCAATAAGAGGAAATACGAAGCATGTAGTCACTGGAAATTGAGTTTAGGTAAGGAAATAACAGGAGGTTATATCTATGAAAGTTATATCTGAACTTGTATATCATTTATCATGTAGTCTGTAAGAAATCTGGCAGTCTTAGCTAGTTAACAGATTTATTAATGAGCAAATAAGGTGGACTACTTTAGGGTAAGGAGCTAGGTCTGTTTTCTAGCTGTTAAGCTACAGTTACCTTAGCTGTCAATGTAGTCAGAAATCTTGGGAGAATAAATTATAATCTAGGAGTCATGTATTAATTAAAATGACAGAGGTTGGTCTATAGTCCACTACCTAAACAGTTCCCAGGTCCCTGTGGTCTCCATCACAACTTGGGCAGTCAGTCTGGCTGTCAGGCCCAGAAGATGAAAAGCTTTTTCCTGTGGAGTAGATAGGTGTGAAATGAGACATGACCCACCTTGACTTAGGCAATATGAAACATTTGACTCTTAGGGTATTCTGTTTGTCCACAGTGTAGACTAAGCCCTGGTAGTGGACAAGGTAGTGGAACAGTGTTTCTCAGTGGTTATCATACCACAATATAGGTAGAATCTTGTCGCTGTGCCAATTATCTTCTTGGAGACCTTGGGGGTAGTTGTTAGGCGTTGGGAGTCTCTGTCATAAGCATAAACATTATTACATTTAGCAGATTTCTGACAAGATTGAGAGCACGTCTATTAAGCATAATCTGAGTTAGACAACCTGTGTTTGTTTAATTACTTGTTTGAGAATGTATCTAGCAAATAGAGCATACTATATCTTAATGGCAGTAGCAAAAACAAGGATATATATTCAGTGATCTTTAACCTTTATACTGTTTAGAAATCTTGGCCTTGTGGCTATGTATTAGCAGCGAAAAACACATGAAGAGACACACACCCAAAGAAACAAATGGCCGAGTTTTGTTTAGTGTACACTTGGCTTAGAGCTGATGTGTGCCAGAATGGAAAAACAAACAAACAAACAAACAAAAACAAAACAAAACAAAACAAAACAAAAAAACCCAGGAAACTGACAGTGGTGAGCTGTGGCCAGGGACAGAAAGTGAGTGGTCTGTGGCAGCAGAATCAAGGAGGTGGGGTGAAGCCAATGCAAGCAAGTGGGGCAGGGTGAGAGCTAGTGTCTGAATTGTGGACTGACACTGGGCCAAGCTCCCTCCTCACAGCCAGAAACTCCAGGCCCAGCCCTTCAGAATCCATGGGGGAGGGGAGGGAAGCAACTGAAGTAGCATTCTGTCTCCTAGCAACTCCACTCAGCGTGGTGTGAGAGAGCTGCCATGAAATGTTGGGTAGCAGAGTTGAGTCTACAGGGGACATGACAACAGTGGCCGCAGGAAAGCAGGCAGAGTGCAGTGGGGCATGGCGGGTGTGTGTGTGGAGTCCCAGGCAGAGAGAGAGAGAGAGAGAGAGAGAGAGAGAGAGAGAGAGAGAGAGAGAGTTGTTTTAAAAGTGCTAGTTAAGTGGTCATGTAGAGATATTGCTTGCTGGGTACTGTGAATTAGACCTGGAGATATCCCAATAAGTAGGGACAAGGTGGCAAAGACCAACTCTATAGGTGTGGATGTTATTAAAATGTTCCTATTGGCATTCTGAGAACAAAATTAATAACAAACAAATGAGCCACCGGGTCTAGACATACCAGGTTGTCTCGTGGAAGCTAGTGGCTATATGTGAGACCCTGACTCACAGGAAAACAGTTTACTTAAGCTTAGGAACTTTTCCCTATGGCAGCAAGAGCCCGAGAAGGAGGGGTCACAAAAACCACTTCTGAGAGAGGGAGGGGTCACCCAAGGGTTAGAGGTCATAGAATGAGGGTCAGTGAAATGCAGACCAGTGTGGGGAGGGAGCTTACAAGTTCTCCAAAGTTTGGGTGGGTAGTTCTAGGGAGCGATGGCTCTCCATGTGGCAGAGGGAGATGTGAACCTTTGAGTTTCTAAATCCAAGTCGTGACACTAATGTTGTGTTTTATAAAAAGAAAAAAAGTCAGGAATATGTTTTGTGGAGGCATGGTAAGGTTTGGCAGCAGGGGGTGCCTTGCTAGGCTCATGCTGAAGTATCCCTTCCCCCTAAGGGACCAGTCACATGATGGTGCAGCATAGAATAGAGCCTAGAGTTTATTTAGGACATAGAGAGGGGAGTTGAGGGAGTAGAGATAGAGAAAAGGAGAGGGGGGGAAGAGAGAGAGAGAGAGAGAGAGAGAGAGAGAGAGAGAGAGAGAGAGTGTAGAGGAGTAGAGGCCAGCTATGAGCACATGGAGGGGGGAGGAGAATGGGGAGAGAGGTGGAAGAGAGTAAGGGAGCAGGAACAAGAGGAGAAGAGAAGAGAGCAAGAGAGTGAGGAGGGGGCAAAAGCAGACCCTTTAATAGTGAGTCAGGCATACCTGGCTATTGCCAGGTAATTGTGTGTCAGAGCCTAGACTAAATACCAATAATAGTTACTTTGCTTGTGGCAAAATAATTCCAGTCTTCTTATAGTGTATGTATGTTGGTAGCTCAATTGTTTGTGGGTTTATTGGTGTGTGCTCACTTGTATATGCAGTACAGAGGTTGACACTGAATGTAATCCTCAATTGTTCTCCACCTCTGAGTCAGAATTTCTCACTAAATGTGTAACTCACTGAATTAGGTTAGTCTGGTTAGGAAGCAAGCCTTGGGCATCCTCCTGTCTCTGCTTCAGTAGTACTTGGTTTATGTATTTGTACTATTGTATCTAGATTTTCATATGTGTTCTGGGGATCAAATTCATGTTTTAATGCTTGGGTGGCAAGCACATTACCAACTGCACCTTTCCTTTCTTATGTAAGCATACCAATCAGTCATCCTAAGTCAATTTAAGCAAGTTAAGATTTACTTAACTAATTACATCTGCAGTGACTGTTTTCCTAATCATGTCACAGTCTAAGGTAGTATGATTAAGATTTCAGCATAGGTGAATTTTAATGGTTGCTTAATATAATTTAACTTATAACAACTGATGGTTATCAGGAACTGACATGTTGTATGCTATATCAGAAGCATATTAAACTCTTGCTTATAGTTTTGCATTCATCTTGGAATCTAGTAGCCTAAATTCAAACTATGTCTAAGCAACTTGTTTTCATTGCACACAAGTACTACAAGATAGCCTCTTATCTCTAGTTCATACCTCATAGATCTTTCCTCCTGCTCTAGGCTTCCTGATACCCAACCATACACATGATTAATTCAGACTAAGGGGAAGTTAATGACTTCATGGATAAGTTCTGCACAGTGGCAAAAGTCTGAAATCCTAGTATCTAGCAGGAAAGAGTAGGAGAATTGCATATTTGAGGCTAGCCTAGGTAACAATTTAGCAAAATTACCTAAATTTTTTTCTGAGACTTTGTTTCAGTAGCCATTGGCCAATGTTGCATGGGACAGGAGAGCTGATACATCAAAGCTTTCCTGTATCATCCTAATTTGTCATAATCCCAGAAATACATGAGAGGGATCCTAAAGTCAGGAGTCATATGGACAGAAGTCCAAATCATAGTAATTCCTAGAGTGAGAAGAAAGCTACCCTCTATAATGGAAGTACTTCGATATCATAGCTAGTAATAGTTGTCCTCAGAAAATAGCTGGGTGATACTTCAATTTTCAAATCTATTACCAATAGCTGGAGGATATAAAAGTCTTGTAAGGCCCTATAAAAGCTGTGGATCTTATGCTCTAACCCTTTTATGAAGCAGGGTGCAGTAAGATCTCAGAAATACCTGATAGGTGGGAAGACCATCAGGCGAATTTTCTCTAGGAAGTTAAAATATAAACTTCTCCATTCCCACAAAGTCATGACTCTTGACGCTGAGAAACCTTTATGCAATTAGAACTAACTTTAAATAAATTAGAAATTTATAGCAACCTTTAAATTGGTAGAACTGATATTGTACAAGGCTGACCAGGACCAAGTTTTATCTGTAGCTAAGTTGGCAGTTTAAAACTCCAAACCAATGCTAAGTGTGATAGCATATGCCTTTAGTCCATGGGAGGTCTGAGTTTGAGGCAAGCCTGGTCTACATAGTGAATTATGGGTCATCAAAAGCTACATAATGAGACCCTGTCTGTAGTGACTATTTCTGATTGTCAACTTGATTATATCTGGAGTGAACTACAATACAGAATTAGAAGGCTCACTTGTGATCTAGATGTTGAGTCTGGAAGACACAAGTTTCAGGTGTGGTGGTACGCACACCTCTAATCTGGGCCACACCTGCTGCTGGAGATCTGCATAAGGACACTGGAAGGAGGAAGATTCAGTCTTCTTCGCCTTCGAGCCTTGTGGGACTAAGCGACTGCTAGATCCTCGGGTTTTCATTCACAGCTGCTGCTGACCATTGTTGGGGAGTTTGACTACAGACTGTAAGTCATCAACAAATTCCCTTACTATATAGAGACTACATATAAGTTCTGTGACTCTAGAGAACCCTGACTAATACACTGTCTCAGGAAACAAAAGAACTAACAAAACCAAAGCTTAATAATGGATAACTCCACCATGGAGCTTGTGTGCTTTTGTCCTTCAGGATCCCTGATCCTGTATTTGGTTCAACCATTCGAGAGTGTTTTTCTCATAACTCCTTTACAAGACTAGTTCGATGAAATAAACATTCTTTTCATCTAGTATCTGCCCATAAGACTATATCATTTAAGACACACACACTCCCTTGTCCCAGAACTACTCTGCAAATTCTCACTACTTCTAATAATAACAGATAAATTCAATGACAAAAAGTCACTGGTGTGTGTGTGTGTGTGTGTGTGTGTGTGTGTGTGTGTGTGTGTGTGTGTGTTTAGCATAGAGCCTGGTATTGAATATATCATCATCAATTTTCTTTTTTGTAAATTTAAAATAGATTCTTTTCTTATGATATAAACCTGATTATATTTTCCCCTCCCTCTACTTCTTCCAATTTCTCCCTACCTTCCCTGTCATCTGGGTCTACTCCCTTTCTGTCTCTCATTAGTAAAGAACATGCTTCTGCAATATAACAACCAAGCCTGACAAAATAAAATATAATAAAATGAAGCAAAAAATATCAGCAAAGTTGGACACAATAACCCAACAGGAGCAGAAGAATCCCAAGAACAGGAACAGGAGTCAGAGACCCACTTTGTTCAGTCAGCAGTCCCTTTAATACCAAGCTAATATTTATAATATAAACATAGAGGACCTAGTACATAGCCCTGTAGGCCCCATGTTTGCTACTTCAGTCTCTGTGAGCTCAAAGGGAAGTCCATACACTTTGGTGATGATCTTGTCCATGCAAAAACATATCTTTCTCCTTGGAAAGCCTGGCAAATACACACTACAACCACTGGAAAACTTCCTATTCACAACATCCCTCTTGGGGATGTGTTGACTGTGTTTCTCCTTTCTATAGTATATGGAAACCACAGAGGAGGGCAGTGCAATAAACAAACAAAACTGATCATCCCCCAAATTTATTTTATATCTTTCAGGTTGTGTGTGGGTGATCTGGGATTTTTTTTCTAGTATCAATGCCAGTGCTTGCCTAGCATGAATGAAGCCCTGGCTTTGATCTCTATAGCAATGTAAAACTTCTTGTCATTGACAGAAAAAAAAACAAAAACAAACAAACAAAAACCAAAATCTAACACAGATATTTTTGAAACACCAAATATCAAAAGCATGTTTACTAGTTGTAGTATCTGATCTAGTGAATTTCATCACATAATTTCTGGATCTAAAATAACTGTCACTGAACCACTCAGGGACTCAAATTTTCTACAATAGAAGAAAATAGAAACTTAGGATACCCTTCAAATATTAATAATTATCTTTTATCTTCTTTACCTAGACAGTCCTGGAGGGTATTTATATGCATTCCATTTTGGGAACTGAATGGAGAAGCAGGATATCAGAAAAGCTCTCTGATTAGGTTTTGTCAACAGAATTGTAAAAAGTAATCAGAGGCAAAGAGAAAAAAAAAAGATGATCATTCTTCCTTCATAGGCTACTAGTTACTGTGCTACCTCTGGGAAAATTAATTAAGCAATTATAGAATAATAAGTGAAGATGAACAATTTGGTATGAGATACATGCATATTGTATCAGAAATGAGAGGACACAGGTGATTTGAAGAAGTAGAGATCTGGAACAGGGAAGAGGTATAGTTAATGGGATGGCCAACAGAAATGAGAGCATTAGGTTAGGATAGGCAAATTTTTCTTCTCTTCCCACTGTTTGTATGTGAGGGTCAATATGTAATTTAAGCTATTTATTTGTTTATTTATTTATTTATTTATTTATTTATTTATTTACATCCCAAACAATGCCCCCCTTCTGTTACCCTCCTCACAAAGTCACTCTCCCATCCCTCCT
This sequence comes from Uromys caudimaculatus, assembly GCA_028551405.1. Classification (NCBI taxonomy): domain Eukaryota; kingdom Metazoa; phylum Chordata; class Mammalia; order Rodentia; family Muridae; genus Uromys; species Uromys caudimaculatus. The sequence goes on from CM052722.1 coordinate 3,636,202, forward strand.
CCCCTTTTCGTTTTCCTTTGAGAAGATGCCCTCCCCATAGTATACCCTGACCCTGGCACATCAAATCTCTGCAGAATTAGGCATATCCTCTCCCACTGAGGCCAGACAAACCAGCCTTGTTGGGGAACAGATCCCACAGTCAGGCTACAGCTTTAGGACTAGTTCCTGCTTCAGTTATTGGGGGACCCACATGGATACTGAGCTGCATGTTTGCTACATATGTGCCAGAGACCTTGGTCTAGCCCATGTATGGTCTTTGGTTGATGGCTCAGTCTCTGAGAGTTCCCAGTGGTCCAGGTTAGTTGACTCTGTTGGTATTCCTATGGAGTTCATATCCCCTTCAGTGTCTTCAATCCTTCCCTGAAATTTTCCGTAAGAATCCCCAAGCTCTGTCCAATGTTTGGCTGTGGGTATCTGCATCTGTCTGAGTCAGCTGCTGGGTAGAGCCTCTCAGAAGACAGTGATGCTATGCTCCTGTTTGCAAGCATAAAATAGTATCATTAATAGTGTCAGGGATTGGTGCTTGCCCATGGCATGAATCTCAAGTTGGTCTGGTTATTGGCTGGTTATTCCTTCAATCTCTGCTCCATCTTTGTCCCTGTATTTCTTTTAGACAGGACAAATTTTGGGTCAGAAGATTTGTAGGTGGGTTGGTGTCCTTATCTTTCCACTGGGTGTCCTGCCTGGCAACAGGTGGTGGTCTTTTCAGGTTCCATATCCTCATCTCAACTAAGGTCACCTGCATTGAGTCCTAGGACCCTCCCCCATCCCTGGTCTCTGGGACTTCCTAGAAATTCCCCTCACCCCCACCCCCAGTAGCTGCATATTTCCATTCATTCTCCTGATCCTCTGGCCCTCTCCAGGTCATTGCCCACACCTGCTCCTGCCCTCCACTTGCCTCCCCCCTCCTCTCTCTCACCCACTTGCCTACTTCTGCCTCCCATGACTATTTTATTCCCCCTTCTAAGTGAGATTCAAGCATCCTTGCTTGACCCTTCCGTCTTGTTTATCTTTTTTGGATCTGTGGAGATGTATCATGGATATCCTGTACTTTATGGCTAATACCTACTTGTAAATAAGTATATACCATGCATGTTCTTTTGGGTATGGGTTACCTCACTCAGGATATTTTCTAGTATCATCCATTTGCCTGCAAAATTCATGATGTCCTCGGTTTTAATAGCTCAATAGAATTCCATTGTGTAAATGAGCCACATTTTCTGTATCCATTCTATGGTTGAGGGATATCTGGGTTGTTTCCATTTTCTGGCTATTATGAATAAAGCTGCTATGAACATTGTGAAGCAATTGTCCTTGTGATAGGATGGAGCATCCTTTGGGTACATTCTTAGGAGCAGCATAGCTGGGTCTTTAGGTAGAACTATTTAAGTTTTAATAGTGTTTCTTTTACAGAGTTTGTTGCCTTTGTGTTTGGGGCAAAGATATTATTAATTGAAATGTCCTCTTGTTTTTTTTTTGTTTTTGTTTTTTTGAATATGTAGTTTTGTTCTCTATCTCTTCTGACTAGTTTTGATTTGAAGTCTATTTTGTCAGTTATTAAAATGACTATGCCAGCTTGTTTTTAGGTCCACTTGCTTGGAATCTCTTTTTTTAACCTTTACCCTGAGGCAATATGATATCTAACATTGGTGTTAAAATGTGTTTCTTGGATGCAGGGGAAAAAGGATCCTTTTATTGGGAAATTTAGACTGTTGATGTTGAGTGGTATCAATGACCAATGGTTGTTGATTCCTAGGTTTTTTTGGTTCTTTTTATTTGAATATGTGTGTGTGTGTGTGTGTGTGTGTGTGTGTGTGTGTGTGTGTGTGTGTGTGTATTTCCCTTCTTATCACTTCTTCTGGGTCTGAGATTATTTATTTCTTGTGTTTTCTTTATGTAATTGACCTCTTTAGGTTGGACTTTTCCTTCTAGCATCTTCTATAGTCCTGGAATGGTGTATAAATATTGCTTAAATTTGGCTTTATCATGGAATCTCTTACTTTCCCATCTATGGTAATTGAAAGTATTTCTGGGTATAGTGGTCTAGGTTGGTACCTGTGGTCTCTTATAGTCTGCAGCACATCTGTCCAGGACCTCTGGCTTTTAGACTATCCATTGAGAAGTCAGGTATAATTCTGAATATATATACTTTTTCTTGTTCTGTATGTTTAGTGTTTTGATTATTATGTTTCACAGAACTTTTCTTTTATGGTCCTGTCTATTTGGTGTTCTGTATGGTTCTTGTATCTTTCCTTCTTTTGGTTAGGGAAATTTTCATCTGTGATTTTGTTAAAAATATTTTCTATGACATTGACTTGGGTTTCTTTTCCTTCCTCTATTCCTGTTGTTCTTATATTTGGACTTTTCATACTGTCACAGATTTCATGGATGTTTTATGCTAGGAGGGTTTTAGATTTAACATTTTCTTTGACTGATATATAACTTTCTTCTATTGTATTTTCTATTCCTGAGATTCCCTCCTCCATTTCCTGTATTCTGTTCATAAAGCTTGCCTCTGTTCTTCTTGTTTGTGTTCCTGAGTTTTTCATTTCCTGGTTTCTCTCAGTTTTGATTTTCTTTATTAATTCTATTTCCACTTCAAGGTTTTGAATGGCTTTATTCATTTCCTGACACTGTGTTTTCACACAGTTCTTCATGGGGTTCATTTATTTAGTTTTTAAGCATCTCTATCATATTCATAAAGGCTGCTTTAGGGTCTTTTTCTTGTGTTTTGGTCATGTTGGAATAGTCAGGGCCTGCTGTGGTAGGGTTGCTGGGCTTTAGTGGGGACATACTGTTCTAGCTGTTATTGATTGTGTTGGGGTGGTTGTAATTCTATGTGCTAATATCTGTTATTATCTTTGTTGTGTTAGTGTTTTGCTCCTTGGTTTCTATTTTTCCTTTAGCTCTTGGGAGGTGTGATAGCTGTGTGATGTGTGTCAGAAAATCTTCTGGGGTCCTGATAGGTGCAGCCTTGTGGGGGGTTCCAGGTAAAACATATTTCTTGGAATTTGGACCTGAGTCTAGGAATGAGGATGGGCTGGTCATGGTGGTAGGGCTTTGCAAGATGGATAAAAGCTGTGTGTTTTGACCAGGAATTGCTTAATTAATCCCCTGTAATGGGAGTGAAGAGAAAGCACAGCAGAAGGTCTGCTAAAGAGCTGAAGAGGAGACAGGGGGACTGGCATGAGAGGAATGGAGAGAGAGATGAGAATCTGTAGTTAGCCTATCTAAATACAGCAAAAGTGAACTAGGTAAAAGGGAATGCTTCCAGGAGATAGGAGGTAGGATAAAGCACAGTAAGGGAAGGGAGGTTACAAGGGCAAGATCTGTGGGATCCACTAGCGATAAGGTAGAGGTGAGTTTGCTGCCTGCACTGTGCTCCAGAAATTGTGATGGGACGAGAGGATTGGACTTGGAGAAATAGAGAGAGAGCTGAGAAGCTGCTTCTTTTATCCTCTCTCTCTCTCTCTCTCTCTCTCTCTCTCTCTCTCTCTCTCTCTCTGTGTGTGTGTGTGTGTGTGTGTATTCAGACTACAGTGCACACATGATATGATATGAATGTGATCAGAGGAAAATTTTGGGTGTTTCTACCTGCCTTTATCCTTATTTGAGACAAGGTCTTTTTTTCTGCTGTAATGCAAGGCTAACAGGTTCATGAACCTCCAGGGATTCTCTCATCTCTAATTCCTATTTCCACACAGGAGCTTCAGGGTTACACACACTTGTGTCATCCATATAGATTTTATGTGGGTAATTTGGCTTTTTAACCCTCTTATCCTCCTTTCTTGGAGGATTCCTTAATAAATTCAAAGCTGAACTTGTAGCTCTAGTATGCACAAAATCCAGGGTTTGATCTTTAGCAGTACATAAAACCAGGGAAGGAATACTATAATCATAGCACTTGTGCAGTAGAGACAGGAGGCTCAGAAGTTCAAGGTCATCCTTAGCTACATAGTTCAAGGCCAATTTAGGATATATGTGTTCCTATCTCAAAAAATCAGCAGAAATGTGAGAGGAAGCAGAAACATCTTTGGTGTCATGAGAAAGACCCATGGAGCTCATTTTCTGGGAATAAGGCACATCAGAAGTAAAACAGAAGGTGGATGCATTCATAAGAGCTGAGAGCCAGGAAACCAGACTTCTTATTTTGCTTGGACAAATTAGGAGATAATTTATTTAAGCAGGTCTAATTTTCAGGTTTCTTGTCATCTGTAATATTAGCACCTTTTAAAAACTACTTTTAAAGACCTTGAACTTCTAATATTTTTATAATTCGATGAAATGGAAAAATGTGTATATCTGAGAAAGTGTAAATATTTTTTGATAATACTGTTAGCTACTAGCTACTATTACATTGGTTGCTGTGTGCTAGGCATAGATCTTAGCAAGTTACATACATTCTAACTCATGAGTTAAGTAGTCCTTTATTTGTAAAAAAACACAGATAGTAAAAGATCTAAGCATAGTTACAGACATAACAAGAGGTACTGCCACAATTTCATTGCAGGTTAATAAGAAAAAAGTTTGTGAACTTATTTCCTAATGTCTGCAGATAGGATCTATCTTTGTTGCCTAGGCTGACAATAGACTCCTGGGCTCAAGTTATTACACACACACACACACACACACACACACACACACACACACACACACACACACACATGCACCACTGAGAACTCATACCTCTTGGTTCACTACTTTCCCTGGCTTGCTTTGGAATTATTCAACCTGAGATTACCTTCATTTGAGTAAAGCATTAGAGTTAGCATCAGAAAGGCTACTATCTTTGTCTGAATCCTCAGTGTAGGTATAAACATGAGAAAATGTCTTTTCTTGTCCAGTTTTGAGAGTCTCTAATTTGAAGTGCAGCATTTCCCCGTGCTCTGTGGTGCCTTTTTTGAGAAAAATTGCCTCAAGCTACTCTGTAGCTGTGTATTTCAAGGCCTAACAACTTAGGGCACAAGGGAAGTGACCTGGGCCCCTTGAATAAAGGCGATCTTTCACAATCCTGGCTTCAGTATGATTTGGAGGTCCTTTGTTATGAAGGTGACTTTCAGGACTGACTGAATGATTTGTTGCTTTATTTTTTTGATGAAACACCTTCCCAGAACTGTATTCTCTAGACCCAACTCCATTCAAATTGCCATGTGTAGCACTTATTTGTAGCAAACTCAATTTGCTACGTTGTAGCTGAGAAAAAATATCTACTTCATATTCTCAAATTTTCCCTAAGTTTCCAACCTTGCCAGAGGCCCAGGATGGCACCACTTCTATTTTGCCAATATTCAAGGTTTCTTCCCATTGTAGATGCCCACAGAAGGAATCAAAGTTGGTGGCTTCATTGTGCTATCTAATCTCTGAGTGCTCTAAACCATTTCTAGAATAAAGAGAAAAAAGAAAGGTAGACAGTAAAGAGGGAAAGGGAGATGTAGCAAAGCTCCAAGAGTTTCTTCTCCCCTTTGGTTTTATTTCAACACATCACTGCTTTTCCAGATTTCTTTTTTTATTTCAGGATAGGATGTTGAACAATATTTTAATATGTGATATACAAAATCTTCTTAAAAACCATAATATATACAGAGTGAGTTCCAGGACAGCCAGGACTACACAGAGAAACCCTGTCTCGAAAAACCAATCAAACAAACCATAATATAAATTATGTATTATGCTTTCTGACAAGTAATAGAGTTTTCATGATGAAAAAAAAATCACTGGAAAGTGATCTTTGAAAGTAAAAACATTTTGAGTTATGAGTGCTAATGTCTGTTTTCCACATGTTTGTTAACTGCGATGTTGCCTTTCAATTAAGCAAGCATAGATATATTTAACAGGGTTTTAAATAAAAAACAAGGAATATGTATGAGAAAGCCATTCACAAAAGAAACCAAGAATCAAATTTGTATTTATTTATGTGAAACTGCTCACTTTTGGTGATTAATTTTATGTGCCCACTTGACTGCAGTACAGAATTCAGACATTTTGCCAAACATTATCTGTGTATATTTATGTGAATGTTTTTACATGAAATAAATATGGAGTCAGTAGGCTGAATAAAGCTTACTATTCCTTCTAGGGCGGCAGTTCTCAACCTGTGGGCCGTGACCCCTTTGGGTATTGAACAACTTTTTCCTGGTGATTACCTAAGACCATCAGAGAACACAGGTATTTACATTATGATTAATCATAGTAGCAAGATTATAGTTATGAAATAGCAACAAAAATTTTATGCAAGATGTGCTGGGGTAAAGGTGGCACAGAACATCCTGCTGTAGCTGTAGAATTGACCCTAGCATAATCACCAGAGGAAATTTACCCAGCAACTGATGGAAACAGATGCAGAGAGATTCACAGACAAACATTAAGTAGTGCTCAGGTAAGTCCTCAGAAGAGGGGGAGAAAGAATTTTAAGTGCCAGAGGGTTCAAGGGCACCACAAAAAATCCCCACAGAATCAACTAAGTAAGGGCTGATAAGGGCTCACAGAGACTGAAACTGATAATCAGGGTACCTGCATGGGACTGACCTACTTCCTTTGCACACGTATTATGATTGTGTAGCTTGGTCTTCTTGTGGTACTCCTAACAGTGGAAGAAGGGGTTGTCTCTGACTCATTTGCCTGTGTTCAGGACTGTGTCCTCTTAATGGGTTGCCTAGTCCAGTCTTACTATGAGGGGAGGTGCCTAATGTTATTGCAACTTGATCTGTCATGTTTGGTTGATATACCTGGGAGGTCTGTTGTTTTCTGAAGAGAAATGGAGGAGGAGTGGATCTAAGAGAAAGGGGAAGTAGTGGAGAGGGACTGAGGATAGAGGAGGGAGGGTAAACTGTGGTGGGGATGTACTATATGAGAGAAGTATAAATATAATAATAATTGTGTGGTCAGGAGGCACTACAACATGAGGAACTATATTAATGGGTTCCAGCATTGGGAAAGTTGAGAACCATTACTCTAGGGCAATGAGACTTGTCCTTTCAGATGAAGATCTAAATAGAAGAAAAGGCTAAGAAAGAGGGAATTTCACCAGGAGAACCGCTTCAGCTGGAGATATCAGTCATTTCCAGCCTCCAGACTGAAGCTGAAAAATGAGCTCTTCTTGGGTGACACATGTGCTAGCTTTTAGACAAGCATTTACACGATTGGTTCTTCTCGGGATCAGAAAAAACATCTGTGCTATTGGATTCCTATATCCCCATATTATTGATGATCTAGTGGTCCTCGATTTCCCTGATAGCATGAGCCAGTTTCCTTGTGTCCCAGAAGTAGAAAAGGTATCTAAATACACATTTCATATGTATGTACCGAGATATATATGTATATGTTATATAGAGATAGAAGGGATAGAAGCAAATGTATGTATATATGTACACCAAATATATTCTACTAGTTTTGCTTTTCCAGAGGACCTTAGCACCCTAGCATACTATATTAATAGTAAAAAACTAATATTTGATACCTATTACATGCCTAGTGCCTAGTGCCTGTTATACCAGTACTGTACAAAATTAATGTTTAAGTGTTAGTATATATGAATGTTGTCAAATTTAGAACAGATAATTTAATAAAATTATATAAGACAATGAGATACCGGAGGCTTAGTGGTAGGTCCCCAAACTACTATATTCTTATTGAAAAGAGGGAACTTTTGTGGCACATGTAGACTAGGAAAAGCCCATCTGAATATGAAGGCTCTGGTAATGAAGGCCAAGCTTCTTAAGCCAAAAGCAGCCACAAAAACACTGAAGAGCTTGGGAAGGGGTATGAAACATTAAGTTCAGACAGAAGCTAGCCTCCAGAACACAGTTTGTGAAACTTTTTAAATGCCCATCCTAGTAAATTAATACATGTGAATATTGGCAAAGTTTAAAGAATAAGCACGATCCAGTGTTGCAACAAAAGTGAACAAAGTGGCACTCCTAAAGTTGGGGAACTGCGTGAATAACTACCTTTTATGGCCTTTTACAAAAGCCAGCAAAATAAAATTGTATACATCTGTATACACACTTAAGGCTGTTTAATGGGATTGATCAATGAGCTACTGGGAAACACAACACATTTCAAACACTTAAAATGTGCCAGTAAAGGAATAGTTCAAAGCTCTGCTACATTAATAATATGACAGGTGTCTACTTCAAAGAATGAGATGGTTTAAGTGAACTTGTGAATGGGCTGTCCTTGACAGTGGTTAGATTATAAAACAATTTGTAAATTAGTGTGTAATTGTGATATTGTCTTAGGAAAAATAAATGCAATTGCAACGCCTGTGGATATGATGCTTAAGGAGACACTGGGCAAGGGTGCATACAGAATAACATTAACAGCAGTTATCTCTGAATGCAAGGGTTTGGACCACAGAGCAAAGGCCATTTTCCTATGTATCAATTTCTTGCTTGTTTTACAATAATTTTTCCTTATTAAAAATTTAAGACAGAAAATATTGTATCAAAAAAGGATCTTCCTAGTTGGATTCCTGACCAAGTCTTCCAGCAGGAACATACTGCCATAGAAATTCTTGCTGCCACTCTTATGAGGTCTTAGCTCCAGAGGAAAAAAATCTCAAAAATTTATAATATCTATCATGATGCACATGCTAAATAAATACAGTATTCAAAAATAGTAAGAAAGATGTACATATGCAATTCAGATGCAAGCATACCATGATGCTGTCCCTTCACCTCCCTATTGCTCTTCTGCCTTCTCAGTAGTTCCCTGCTTCTCTTCATATCTCACATATATTAGGCGTACTATTACTCACCACCACCCTGTGCTGTAAAGCCTCTCTTCTTTTTTGTCTCAAGGGCTCCCTTTCTAGTTTTCTGTGTTTTACCCATACTTATTCCTATTTAAATAGACATGTTTAAAATTTAGAAATTAGGATCTGAATATGAGAGAAATCTGAATTTCTGGATCTGGATAACCTAACTCAGAATGATTGTTCCCAGCTCCATATACTTACTTGTGAATTTCATAATTTCCACATTTTTTAGTAATTGAATAATATTCCATGGTGTAACTTTACCACATTTTCTTTATTCATTCATCAGTTGATGGATGTCTAGGTTGTTCCCATTTCCTGGCTGTTGTGAATAGAGCAGAAATAAATATGGCTTAGCAGGTATCTGTAGAATCCTTTGGACCTATGCCAAGGAGTCATACAGATGGGTGACCTGGAAGCTCTATTTTTAGTTTTTTAAAGAAACATCCACACTGATTTCCACACTGATTATACCTGTGTACCATCTTAACAGTGAAACTGAGTTCCCTTTTCCAAACAGTCTCACTGTGTTGGCTATTCTTGGTTGCCAACTTAATTACATTTGGAATTAACTAACACCAAAGTAGCTGGGTACACTTGTGAGGGATCTTGTCCTATTTAACCATTTGAAGTGAAAGATAGACTATATATATATATGGATATTTTCTTTATTTACATTTCAAATGTTTTTCCCTTTCCAGGTCTCCTCTTCAGAAAGTCCCTATCCCCTCCCGCCTCCCCCTGCCTCTATGAGGGTGCTCCTCCACCCATCTACCGATTCCCGTCTTCCCTCCCTGGCATTCACATACACTGGGGCATTGAACACACTCAAACCCAAGGGCCTCTCCTTCCACTGATGTCCAACAAGGCCAAGGCCATCCTCTGCCACATATGTAGCCAGAGCCATGGGTCCCCTCCATGTGTATTCTTTGGTTGGTGGTCCAGTTCCTGGGAGCTCCAGGGGGTCTGGTCGGTTGACACTGTTGCTCCCTCCATGGGGCTGCAAACCCCTTCAGCTCCTTCAGTCCCTTCTCCAACTCCTCCATTGGGGATCCTGCTCTCAGTCCAATGGTTGGCTGCGAGCATCTGCCTCTGTATTTGTCAGGCTCTGGCAGAACCTCTCAGGAGACAGTCATATCTGGCTTCTTTCAGCAAGCACTTCCCAGCATCCACAATAGCATTTGGGTTTGGTGGCTGTATATGGGATGGATCCCCAGGTCTCTGGATGGCCTTTCCTTCAGTCTCTGCTTCACACTTTTTCTCCATATTTCCTCTTGTGAGTATTTTGTTCCCCCTTCTAAGAAGCACTGAAGCATCTACATTTTGGTCTTCCTTCTTCTTGGGCTTCATATGGTCTGTGAATTGAATCTTGGGTATTCTGAACTTTTGTGCTAATATCCACTTATCAGTGAGTACTCTTCTTTATTTCATTTTAAACTTCATATTTTATTCCAGTCCAGTCCACCCTCCAACTGTTCCACATCCCATACCTCCTGCCCGCCCCCTGTATCCACAAGGATGTCCCCACCCTCCACCCCCCACCCCCACCCCACTAGACCTCTAAACTCCCTGGGGCCTCCAGTTTCTTGAGAGATAGGTGCATCTCCTCTAACTAAACCCATACCCAGCAGTCCTTTATTGTATATCTGTTGGGGGCCTCATATCAGCTGCCTGGTTGGTGGTCCAGTCTCTGAGAGATCTCAGGGGTCCAGGTTAATTGAGGATGCTGGTCTTCCTATGGGGTTGCCTTCCTCCTCAGCTTCTTCTAGCCTTTCCCTAATTCAACCACGGGGGATAGCAGCTTCTGTCCTTTGGTTGGGGGCAAATATCTGCATCTGTTAGCTGCTTGTTGCAACTTTAGGAGGGCCATCATGATAGGTCCCTTTTGGTGGGTGTTCCACAGCCTCAGTAATAGTGTGAGGTCTTGGGGCCTCCCTTTGAGCTGGATCCCACTTTGGGCCTATCACTGGACCTTCTTTTCCTGAGGCTCCTCTCCATTTATGTCCTTGCAGTTCGTTCAGACAGGAACAATAATGGATCAGAGTATTGACTGTGGGATGGCAACCCCATCACTCACTGATGCCCTGTTTTTCTGCTGGAGGTGGGCTCTAACAAGTTCCCTCTACCTAAGGTAGGGCCTTTCATCTAATGTACTTCCCTTTGAGTCGGGAGAGTCTCTCACCTCCAAGGTCTCTGGTACATTTTGGAGGGTCCCTCCACCTACCTCCCGAGGTTGCCTGTTTCCATTCTTTCTGCTGGCCCTCATGACTTTAGTCCTGTTTCCCCCATGCAATACTTGATAATGTTCCCCTCTTCCCCTCCCTGTCCCCTTTCCCTCCCAGATCCCTCCCTGCCTCCCCCTTTGTGGTTGCTTTCTTCTCCCTCCCAAGTGGGACTGGGGCATCCTCACTTGGGTCCTTCAGCTTTGGAATAGAAGAGAACAAAGATTCTTAGTTCAAAGAATCTGAAAATATCTTCAACAAAATCTTAGAAGAAAACTTCCTGAAACTAGAGAAAGAGATGAACATAAAGGTACAAGAAGCCTATAGAACACCAAATAAATGGGATCAGAAAAGAAAATCCTGTTGTCACATAATAATTAAAACACTAAACCCACAGAACAAATAAAGAACAGTAAAAACTGCAAGGGAAAAGGGCCAAATAACATACAAAAGTGGTAGACCTATCAGATTACAACAGACTTCTCAACAAAGACTATGAAAGCAAGAAGCATCTGGTCAGAGGTCAGGCAAATTCTAAGGGAACACAAATGCCATCCCAGGCTACTATACCCAGAAAAACTCTCAATCAACATAGATGGAGAAATAAAAATATTCCAGGACAAAACCAAATTCAAACATTATCTATCTACCAATCCAGCCCTACAGAGGATCCTAGAAGGAAAACTCCAAAACAAGAAAGGTACCTACACTAAAGAAAAGACAAGATATTAAGCATCTCACAATAAACCCAAAAGGAGAGAACCACAAGCATGTAAAGCCACATACAAAAACAAACATATAAGGAAACAACAGTTCTCTGTCTTTATTATCTCTCAATATTAATGGACTCAACACAATCATAAAAAGACTGGATACACAAAAAGATCCAACATTTAGCTGCATACAAGAAACACATATCAATAACAAAAAAGGTCACTATTTCAGAGGAAAAGGATGGAAAAAGGTCTTCCAAGCAAATGGTCCCCCAAAACAAGCTGGAGTTGACATCCTAATAGACAATAAAATAGATTTTCAATCAAAAGTTATCAAGCATCATGAGGAAGGACACTTCATATTCATCAAAGGGAAAATCTACCAGGAGAAAACCTCAATTCTAAATATTTATGCTCCAAATACAAGAACAATCACATTCATAAAAGAAACTTTACTAAAGCATGTATGTTCTTTTTTGACTACGTTACCTCACTCAGGATGATTTTTCAAGTTCAAAACATTTGCTTGTGAATTTCGTGAAGTCATTGTTTTTCATAGCTGAGTAATATTCCATTGTGTAAATGCACCACATTTTCTGTATCTGTTCCTCTGTTGAGGGACATCTGGGTTCTTTCCAGCTTCTGGCTATTATAAATATGGCTGCTATAAACAAAGTGGAACATACTTCCTTATTATATGTTGGAGCATCTTCTGGGTATATGCCCAGGAGTGGAATAGCTGGGTCCTCAGGTAGTACTATGTCCAATTTTCTGAGCAACTGCCAGACTGATTTCCAGAGTGATTGTACCAGTTGGCAATCTCACCAGCAGTGGAGGAGTGTTCTTTTTTCTACATACTCACCAGCATCTGCTGTCATCTGAGGTTTTTTATCTTAGCCATTCTGACTAGTGTGAGGTGGAATCTCAGACTTGTTCTGATTTGGATTTCCCTGATGACTAAGGATGTTGAGCATTTCTTTAGGTGCTCCTCAGCCCTGTGAATTTCCTCAGTTGAGAATTCTCTGTTTAGTTCTGTTCCCCATTTTTTGATGGGGTTATTTGGTTCCCTGGAGTCTAACTTCTTGAGTTCCTTGTATATATTGGATATTAGCCCTCTATCGGACATAGGATTGGTAAAGATAATTTCCCAATCTCTTAGTTGCCATTTAGTCCTATTGACAGTGTCCTTTGTCTTACAGAAGCTTTGCAATTTTATGAGGACCCATTTGTCAATTCTCGATCATAGAGCATAAGCCACTGGTGTTCTGTTCAGGAACTTTCCCCCTGTGTCCATAGGTTGGAGAATTTTCCCCACTTTCTCTTGTATTAGATTCATTATATCTGGTTTTATGTGGCGGTCCATGATCCACTTGGACTTGAGCTTTGTATAAGGAAATAAGAATTGATGAATTTGCATTCCTCTACATGCTGACTACCAGTTGAAACAGTACCATATGTTGAAAATGCTGTCATTTTTCAACTGGGTGGTTTTAGCTCCTTTGACAAAGAGCAAGTGATCGTAGGTGTATGGTTTTATTTCTGAGTCTTCAATTCTATTCCATTGATCTATTTGCCTGTCACTGTACCAATACCATACAGTTTTTTTTTTTTTTTTTTTTTTTTTTTTTTTTTTTTTTTTTTTTTTTTTTTTTTTTTTTTTTTTTTTTTTTTTTTTTTTTTTTTTTTTTTTTTTTTTTTTTTTTTTTTTTTTTTTTTTTTTATCACTACTGCTTTGTAGTACAGCTTGAGATCAAGGATGGTGATTCCCCTAGATATTCTTTTTTTTTTTTTTTCTTGTTGGTTCCTATGTCTCTTATTTTTTTTCCCTCCTTTTTTTATTTTTGATACTTTATATACATTTCCAATGTTTCCTCTTTTCTGAGTCTCCTCTTTGGATACCCCCCATCCCCTCGCCAACCCGCCTCTAGGAGGGAATTGCACCTCCCACCCCCCTCCCGACTACCCATCCCCATATTCCCGCCTTGACATTTCCCTTTACTGAGGCCTCTAACATCCTCAGGCCCAAGGGCCTTTCCTCTCCCCCTGATGGCCATCGAGGTCATCCTCTGCCACATATGTGGTCCAAACCATAAGTCCATCAATGTGTATTCTTTGGTTGGTGGTCCAAACTCCAGGAGGACCGGCGGGGGGGGGGTCAGGTCCATTGACTCTCTTGCTCCCTCCATGGGACTGCAAATTCCCTCAGCTCCTTCAGACCTTCCTCCAACTCCTCCATCTGGGACCTCACTCTCAGTCCAGCGG
>CM052722.1:3650653-3668304 GCA_028551405.1 Uromys caudimaculatus
GTGTGAGGTGCGATGTGTTCTTTGAGCTTTCGTAAGGTTTCTTCTATGAATGTGGGTGCTCTAGTATTTGGAGCATAGATGTTCAGAATTGAGAGTTCTTCTTGGTAGATTTTTCCTTTGATGAGTATGAAGTGTCCTTCCTCATCGCCCGTTTCTCTTACAGGTTAGGGTCCTCCTCGACCACTGCGAATAACTAAGGTTCTGCTGGACGGGACAGATTTCCATATATTGAACCGTCCCTGCATCCCTGGGATGAAGCCAATTTGATAGTGGTGAGTGATCATTCTGATGTCTTCTTGGATTCAGTTTGGGAGAAATTCATTTAGCATTTTTACATCTATATTTATAAGGGAAATTCATTTGAAGTTCTTTTTCTTTGTTGGACCTTTGTGTCGTTTTGGGATCAGCATAACTGTGGCTTCATAAAACAAATTGGGTAGTATTCCTTCTGTTTCTATTTTGTGGAATAGGTTGAGGAGTATTGTTATTAGATCTTTTTTGTATGTCTGACAGAATCCTGTACTAAACCCATCTGATCCTGGGCTTTTCTTGGTTGGGCAACTTTTAAGGTCTGCTTCTATTTCTTTCTGGGTTATTGGACTGTTTAGATGGTTTATCTGATCCTGATTTAACTTTGGTATTTGGTACCTTTCTAGATAATTGTCCATTTTTTCCAGATTATCCAGGTTTGTTGAGTATAGGCTTTTGTAGTAGGATCTGATGATTTTTTTAAAAATTTCCTCGCTTTCTGTTGTTATGTCTCCCCTTTTCATTTCTGAATTTGTTAATTTGGATACTGTCTCTGTGCTCTCTGGTTAGTCTGGCCTAAGGTTTATCTATCTTGTTGATTTTCTCAAAGAACCAGCTCCCAGTTTTCTTGATTCTTTGTATAGTTCTTTTTGGTTCTACTTGGTTGATTTCAGCCCTGAGTTTGATTATTTCCTGCCATCTCCTACTCTTGGGTGTATTTGCTACTTTTTCTTCTAGAGTTTTCAGGTGTGTGGTTAAGCTGCTAGTATATGTTCTCTCCATGTTCACTCAGAGCTAGGAGTTTTCCTTCTAGCACTGCTTTTATTGTGTTCCATAAGTTTGGGTATGTTGTGCTTCATTTTCATTAAATTCCAAAAAGTCTTTAATTTCTTTATTTTTTCCTTGACCAAGCATCTTTTTTTGAGTATGGCCTTGTTCAGCTTCCATGTGTATGTGAGCTTTTGTTGTTTTTGTTGCTATTTAAGACCAGCCTTAGTCCGGAGTGATTGATAGGATGCATGGGATTTTATCAATATTCTTTTATCTGTTGAATTCTCTTTTGTAACTGATCATATGATCAGTTTTGGAGACGGCACCATGAGGTGCTGAGAAGATATATTCTTTTTTTTTTCAGGATGAAATGTTCTATAGATATTTGTTAAGTCTATTTTGTCCGTAACTTCTGTTAGTTTTATTGTGTTTCTGTTTAGTTTGTGTTTCCATGATCTGTCCATTGATGAGGATGGGGTGTTGACGTCTCCCACTATTATTGTGTGAGGTGCAATGTGTGCTTTGAGCTTAGTAAACTTTCTTTTATGAATATGGGTGCGCTTGCATTTGTTGCATAGATGTTCAGAATTGAGAGTTCTTCTTGGTATATTTCTTCTTTGATGAATATGAAGTGTCCTTCCATATCTTTTTTTGATAACTTTTGGTTGAAGGTTGATTTTTTTTTTGATATGAGAATGGCCATGCCAGCTTGTTTCTTTGGACCATTTGCTTAGAAAATTGTTTTCCAGGCCATTACTATTAGATAGTGTCTGTCTTTGACAGTAAGATGGGTTTCCTGTACACAGAAAAATGATGGGTCTTGTTTATGTATCCAGTCTGTTAGTCTATGTCTTTTTATTGGGGAATTGGGTCCATTGATGTTAAGAAATATTAAGGAATAGGGGCTGTTCCTTTGCGGTTTTTTTTTTTTTTTATGTTATTTTTATGTTTGTGTGGCTATCTTCTTTTGGGTTTGTTGAAAGAAGATTACTTTCTTGCTTTTTATATGGTGTAGTTTCCCTCCTTGTGTTGGCGTTTTCCATCTACTATCCTTTGTAGGGCTAGATTTGTGGAAAGATATTTTGTAAATTTGGTTTTGTCATGGAATATCTTGGTTTCTCCATCTGTGTTAATTGAGAGTTTTGCTGAGTATAGTAGCCTGGGCTGACATTTGTGTTCTTTTAGGGTCTATATGACATCTGCACAGGATCTTCTAGCTCTCATAGTCTCTGGTAAGAAGTCTGGTGTAATTCTGATAGGTACTTGACCTTTTTCCCATACTACTTTTAATATTCTTTCTTTCTTTTGTACATTTGATGTTTTGACTATTTTGTGACAGAAAGAATTTCTTTTCTGGTTCAATCTATTTGGAGTTCTGTAGGGTTCTTGTATGTTTATGGGCATCTCTTTCTTTAAGTTAGGGAAGTTTTCTTTTATAATTTTGTTGAAAATATTTACTGGCCCTTTAGGTTGGGAATCTTCACTCTCTTCTATACCTATTATCCTTAGGTTTAATCTCCCATTGTGTCCTGGATGTTTTGAGTTAGTAGCTTTTTACATTTTTCATTTTTTTGAATGTTGAGTAAATGTTTTCTATGGTATCTTCTGCCCCTGAGATTCTCTCTTCTATCTCTTGTATTCTGTTGGTGATGCTTGCATCAATGTCTCCTGATCTCTTTCCTAGGTTTTCTATCTCCAGGATTGTCTCCCTTTGTGATTTCTTTATTGGTTCTAATGCCATTTTTAGATCCTGGATAGTGTTGTTGAATTCCTTCATCTATTTGGTTGTGTTTTCCTATAATTCTTTAAGGGATTTTGTGTTTCCTCTTTAAGGGCTTCTACCTGTTTACCTGTGTTCTCCTGTATTTCTTTAAGTGAGTTATTTATGTCCTTCTTAAAGTCCTCTATCATCATCATGTGATGTGATTTTAAATCTGAGTCTCACTTTTCTGGTGTGTTGGGTTATCCATAGCTTGCTGTGTTGGGAGAACTGGGTTCTAATGATGCCATGTAGACTTGGTTTCTGTTCCTTATGTTCTTGCCCTTGCCTCTCACCATCTGGTTATCCCTGGTGTTAGCTGATCTTGCTGTCCCTGACTGTGGCTTGTCCTTCCTCCAAGCCTCTGTGTCAGTACTACTGGGAGACCAGTTTTCTGTGGGAAGAATTTGGGTATGGAGAGCTTTGGCACAAGGTCAGCTCTGGGGTGCAGTTGGCAAACAGAAGGTCCTGTCCCTGGCTGTTCCTTGGTTCCTGTGTCCCGATGGCTCTGGGAAGGTCCCTCTTGGGCCAGGAATTTGAGCAGAAGTGGCTATCTTACCCTTGCTGACAGGTGTGTTGGCATTTCTGGGAGACCAGCTCTCTCCTGGTGGTATTTGGGTAAGGAGTGCTGTGGCACAGGATAAGCTCTGGGCACAGACTGCTCTTCAGCTTCTTTGTGATCACCCAGAAGAACTTTAAGATTGAAAGAAGTCCTGTGTTGGAATTATTAATTATCATGATGACCAACAAATTTAATTTTCTTGATGTTGAACAGAAGCTCACTTTACCCAATTTTCTTCAGCAATTGGAGTGACACATGAATTATAATAATAAAATCAAAATTGTAGTTACCTTTGTGGGGGTAGGTAAGAGTAGTATTTGGGCTGGGTGAGACATGGAATACTTTTTGTTTCTGTATGTAGAGTAGTTATATGTGTGTCTATGTTGTGATAAAATATGAGTTGCATATTTACTTTGTACAATACTCTGTATGTCTCTTGTATTTTTTGACAGAGAAGATTTCAAGAACTCATTGTACTTGTTATTTACATTAAATCAGCAGAAGATTGGGGTCATCACTATTTCATCATGAATAGAGGAGGGGCCCACAAGGCTGCAGGCTCTCATGTGTGGCTATTGGCAGTTCATTTTCTTCAGTTATGTAGTCACTGCTAAGGTGCCCTTGGTTCAGCAAATAAAATTTCACCCACACTGGGGCCAGAAATTCTCTTTAAAGTCAGTAAGTTACACAAAGTAGAAGGCACAAAAGTAGGGACTGTTAGAAAGAAAGGTTTCAGGAAGAGATAGAAATGAGAGGTGGTAATGGGCAGTGAGAACTATATAAGTTTATTATATAATTGTTTAAACTGTTAAAAACAACCAAAAATATAAATATGAAAATTTAAAACAATGAAAAGAAAATAAAAAGGTTGTAAAAAGGCAGGTAGTTAATTTTGTTCATTCTTATATCCCATATCTAAAAGAAAGAAGGCTGGCCATGTATCATGGCAATTTGTATCCTAGGGAGAGTTCTTGATTATTTTGCATGCATCCTTAAGCATTCACAGCACTGTGTGGCTCAGATTTCTCACTTTTTTCATTAATTTGTTTATTTACATTACATCCCAATCACAGACCTCAGTCTCTCATATCCTCCTAGTTCCACCCTTACAACCCCTTCCCCCATTACCCCTTTTCCCTTTCCTCAAAGAAGGGGAAGCTTTCATGGGGTACCATCCTGCCTTGAGACATTCATGTTGTAGGAGGACTAATTTCATTCTCCCTCACTGAGGCCCAATCAGGGAGTCCAGTTAGGGGAAGGAGATTGGATTGCAGACAAAGAGTCAGAGGTAGCCTCTGCTCCAATTGTTAGTGGACCCACATGAATTCCAAGCTGCAATCTGCTTCAGATATGCAGCAAACCTAGGTCCAGGCCCGGCATGCTCTTTGGTTGGTTGTTCAGTCTCTGTGAGCCTCCACGGGCTTAGGTTAGTTGACTTTGTAGGTCTTCTTATAGTGTCCTAATCCCTGTGGCTCTCTCAATTCTATCTTCTACAACACTCTCCGAGCTCTAAGTGGTTCTCTACATCTGTTTCCATCAGCTGCTGGATGAAGCTTCTCAGAGGACAGTTATGCTAGGCTCCTGTCTGCAAGCATACCAGAGTATCATAATGTCAGTGGTTAGCTCTTTTAGATGGGATTGATCTCAAGCTAGTTCAGGCATTGGTTGGTTATCCCCTTAATCTCTGCTTCATCTTTATCCTTGTGCATCATGTACAAAGGACAAATTTTGGGTTGAAGGTTTTGTGGGCATTTCAGCTACCATTACCCCTTGGAACCTCTTCTATTTGTGGTCTCCAGCTAGTCCCAGGGATTCCCTTTATCAGTTTCTGTTTACAAACAAATTTGCCTTTCAGCCGTAGCACTTTCAAGGTCTCTATAATGTGATATGTGAATGTGATTATATAATGTGAATGTGAAATGCCCCCTTTCACATAGACTCATGTATTTAAACACTTGATCCCAAATTTTGACACTATTTTGGAAGAGTATAGAACCTTTTAGAAATGAGAACTTGCTGGAGGAACTTTATTAATCTTGGAATGCCATGATGTTTTATATCCCATCCCTCTTCCTGTCTGATCTCTACTTTCTGACTTCAGACACAATAAAACCATATCTCTTATGCCCCCTACTCTCTACCATGCCTTCATTATCATGATTGATTGTATCCACTAAAACTCTAAGCCAAAATAAATTCCTTCTTAAGTTGCTTCTTGTCTGGTATTTGGGCTCAACAGAAGAAAGTTTTCTAATATACCCGCTTTCTTTTTGTGTAATGGTTGCATTGTCCCTGCCGTAGACTGTGTAAATGGTTGCGCTTATTAGAGCCTGGCCCTTTACAATATAAACGTTGGGAATAGTGGTCAAATTTGTAGTTTTAGCTAGTTGGGAGACTGAGATTGGAAGATCACCTTAGCTCAAATGCTCAAGACCATTTTGGGCAATAAAGATTCAAACAAAGACACAACTGAACAAACAATATAAGATTTCTATATAGTTCCTCTTCTTGTGAACATTACTTTTACAGAACTCTGTCAGGTTTATGGTTTGATATTTGACCTACTCTTTGTCTAATTTTGTTTGTTTCCTCTTATCTTACAAAGAATTAGTTGCCAAATAAAATTTTAATATTCTTAATTTTGCCCTAGCTTCTTTTTCTGAAGGACCTGATTGACTCATTCTCGGGCTAAGGAAAATCTTGACAGCAATAATCTGGTTTCAGCATTACATAACAAGCAGTTTTGGAGCATACCATCTCTTTAGTTAGAAGTGATGCCTGCTATATCCATTCATGGCCTTCTGGGACTTGGGATGAAGAAAGATAAACACAAACGTGGTAGGGTACAGTGGAGTATCAAATAAAAACAGAAATCTGGGATCAGGTGATTTGTGCTCCCTGCTGGAGAAACTACAGCACCCTGTGAGTTTAGTGTGTTTATTATATACATTTGAACAGAGTAGCAGGGTTATTATATACAAATAAATAGGTTATTACATAGAGATAAACAAAGAAGTAGAGTTTATGGCACACAGATGAATCAAGAGACGAGTTCAGCTAATTATTGTAGGAATTGTCTCTCTAGGGAAGCAGTCCTTGGGCCATAAACATCCAGGGGGAGAAAGCTATGGTGGACATTATTCACACATATTACCAACAGCCACATATGGACTGGAAGGGAAGGTTTGCCGTTCCCCTCTTATCCTCATCCCTAAGGGAGAAAGCTTTGGCATTTTTTCATGGGTTTGAGGCTATAGGGTCCTTGACATGGTCCCTCCTTTGTAAACGATGTATACCCACATACTTCTCTCACTTCACACCCTCTGATTCACACAGATGCTTATCTTTAAAAAATCTTTGGCTTCTTCTGATAGTATGTCCTTGCCCTTTGCAGGATACCATGTCAACCTGGTTGTTTTGTAGAGATTCATGTTCTTCCCCTCCAAAAGAAATATAGAGGTTTTTTGCATGCCTTTTACCATCAAGGATGGACCAAACCCTGACTATGATGATGTTATGATAACCCATAACAAAGTGAATGTCAGTGTATTTATTCAATATTGAAAAGGAACTAACCTTGAATTAATGGACTTTTCCCCATTCTGACTGAAGACATTTTGAGTCCATTGTCTACACATATACATGGCTGGCTCTTAGACTAAGAAACTAATTTATAGATTGCCTAAACATTATATTTTGTTTCAACAGAAATGTCAATTGCTGAATATATTTGTAGCATATAGGGACCTAGTTCATGGGAGTCCATATGCAGCACCCACCTCTTGAAAGGAGACAGAATCGTTTAATTGTATTGAGTTTCCCCAGATCCCTTACCATTCAACTACTCACCTGATTTTTCTTTTTCGTAACTGCCAACTTTGTTTCTTAGTATGTGAGCCTTCTGGGGGAAGTTTCAGAAAAGACAAATGAAGTTTAGAAAATGCCACCTCAAAAATCTTCTGCTTTGCTTTGCTGTTCTTTCAAACTAAGAGAACTTGTGGAAAACAAGATACAAGGATACTCTTGTTGGCTCTGTCTCTGTCTCTGTCTCTCATATATATATATATATATATATATATATATATATACACACACACACACACACACATACATATATATATGTATGTATATATGTATATATATCACTAAGAGATCCATGTATTTAATGAGTTTTCTGTTAAATGAATAGGGCAATCTGTTAAATACAGGTATGTTGGGTTTCAGGGTCACAAAAAAATATTAGTATCACTGGTTGTGCTATGAAGGACTCTCTGAAAGACCTCCATTTTTTCTTTTTCTTTTTTATGGGAGCTCTATTATGAGAGGGTCTTATATAACACTTATTGCCTTGAATTTCTTTTTCAGATGAAGTTGACTTTGAACTCTTGATAATCCTGCCTCTGCCTCCAGAATACTGGGATTTAGTGTGTGCACCACCAACCACGTTTACCTAAGGATTTCTTCTTGTCATCTAAGCGAGTCTATCTTCAGAAGGTTTTGTTAATTTTGGTCACAAGTACATTGTGGAAAGTACTATGGATAACATTTCTATCCAAATATTTAAAGCCAAAAGGTACTTAGACTTATTATTCCATGTTGCCTCACAGGAGTGATGGTTTTATAATATGCTCTGTTCTGTTTGAATAGGTTCAACCTGTTGGGATGAAAATTACTTGATGCCTAGACAACTAGAATACTGAATGGAAATAGCTCCTTGAGGAGGCTATTACCACTTAATATATTGTCTGATGAATAAGAACTTGCCCAGGAATAGAGGGGAAGATCATACAGTTTTCAAAAAGTACTACATTATCTAAAATCCTCTTCCATTTTCTCTCTCTTTTCATCCAACTGGAAAACAATTGCTCAGATTATCCTGAAGCATAAAACTTTAGTGTGTTGGGGTAGGTAAGCTGTGTGCTACTTTTGTGTGTAGATGTATATATGTGCTGGTACAAGTGTATGGGTATGTGTTGGTGTGGAGGCTAGAGATCAGCCTCAGGCATTATTCTTCTGGTGCTGTCCTCCTTTTAAAGAATATGCACTTGATACTTCTTATTTAAGAATATCACATATTTATACAATGTACTTTGATCATATAATGGGTTCTGTCACTGGGACCTATGACTCATAGATTAACTAGTCTAGCTGACCAGTGAACTTAATGGACTTTCCTACTCCTATCTCTCTAGCATTAGAATTACAAGCATGTGATGGCGCCATGCCTGGTTTGTTTCCTTTGTTGTTGTTTTGTTTTGTTTTTTAAAGGTGCTGGAGATTATATCTGGGTTCCTATGCTCCTGTGATAAGTACTTTATTCATCTGAGCTATCTCTCTAGCCCTTTAGAGTGAAATTATTTTCTGCATAACAAATGGCATTTCTTCTTTGGCCATGAAATAAACTCCACTCCTTTTCATTGTTTTTACTGGGTGGCTTTCAAACTAGAAAATTTAGACTCCCAGGTCTGTATGAGGTTAACTGGGGGATTTGTACTTCTGGCGAAAGGTGAAGTCTTTATAACTAGGACATAGGCACGAATACTTTTGAAAGAATTGCTTCATATATTTTTAAAGTTACATACTTTATTTATTTTCTATATGAAAAGACACCTGTGATCAAGGCCTATAGTGGAATTCTATCATTGTTCTACTCTATGTAACAATCTCCTTTACCTTACTTTAAGAGAGAGAGAGAATGGTACTTCTCAATCAAAATGCTATGCTATGACTTCTGGGTAACAAACAGATAATTAGAAATGTTGTATCCAAAGCTCTCCTCCAGGGAAAAAATTAATCTCTCAATTACTTATTGGGATATGTGTTTCAAATAGATAATTATACTTATGTTGGATGATTCCCAAATTTTACAATATATTTCATTTTGATCAAGTGTGCAGTACTGAGAAAAAATGTCTTTTGGTTTGAAATATAATTAACACTTAAACTGTAAGATCACAGTAATTTTAAAAATTTAATTTATATCTATATTTCAGGGAAGTATGTTAGGGCAATAAATAGAACATAACAGCATAAAACATACCCAAATAGAATAAAATTAGGTAGGAAAAGTGATTTGGAAATACATATTCAAAGAGAAAAAGGAATAACTTAGTATTTCTGACAGTTAAGAGAAGAGCTTGTTCATTTATTTTTAAATTAAAGATCATAGTTTAAATTGTTTTGGTATTTATAGTCCTTTGGATATACTCAAAAGAGTGATATGACAGTTTTAATTTAAAATAACAATATTTACAGTGTATTGGAAATGATAACCTTTGCAAATATTTAAACTTGTGACAAAGAAGTTTAGATGCCAACTTAAAAGTACACGACAAGATATAGCTTTTAAGAGAAAAATCACAAGGTCATCTCATTAGATGCTGAAAAAACCTTAAACAAAATACAACACCCCTTCATGTTAAAAGTCTTGGAAAATTTTTCATGACTTCTCTTTCCTTAGGGGATATAGACCTGTTTAGATAGTTTACCTGTTCTTGATTTAACTTTGGTATGTGGTATCTGTCTAGAAAGTCATCCATTTCATCTAGATTTCCAGTTTCGTTGAGTATAGGCTTTTGTAGTAGGATCTGATGATTTTTTGAATTTTCTCAGTTTCTGTTATTCTGCTTCCCTTTTCATTTCTGATTTTGTTAATTTGGATACTGTCTCTGGACTCTTTAAGTTAGTTTGGCTAGGGGTTTGCCTATCTTGCTGATTTTCTCAAACAACTAGCTTTTGGTTTTGCTGATTCTTTATAGCATTTCCTTTGTTTCTCCTCGGTTTATTTCAGCCCTGAGTTTGATTATTTCCTGCTGTTTACTTACTCCTCTTGGGTGTTTGCTTCCTACTGTTCTAGAGCTTTCAGGTGTGCTGTTAAGTTGCTATTTTGGGATCTCTCCAATTCCTTTTCCAGGGCACTTTGTGATGTGTTTATAAAAATATAATAAGATATATGTTATATGGGGTTATGGGGAGGTAGGGAGGTGTGGGGGAAGGGTGTGCCTCAGTAGGCCCAAGCCCAGGCATCCCTTCCCCCTGAGGGACCAGAAACACACAAGGGTATAGTATAGAAATAGAGTTTATTTAGGGCATGGGGAGGGGAGTTAAGAGAGTAGTAGAGGCTATGAATTTTCCTTTTAGCACTGCTTTCATTGTGTTCTATGTTTGGATATGCTGTGTAATCATTTTCATTGAATTCCAAGAAGTCTTTAGTTTCTTATTTCCTCCCCGACCAAGTTATCATTGGGTAGAAAGTTGTTCAGTTTCTAAGGGTATGTGGGTTTTCTATTGTTTATGCTGTTGTTGAAATCTAGCCTTAGTCCATGGTGATCTGATAGGATGCATAGGATTACTTCAATCTTCTTGTATCTATTTAGGATTGTTTTGTGACAGATTATATGGTCAATTTTAGAGAAGATAACATGAGATGGTGAGAAGAAGGTATATTCTTTTGTTTTAGGGTGAAATGTTCTGTACATATCTGCTAATTCATTTGGTTCATAACCACTGTTAGTTTCACTGTCTCTCTGTTTAGTTCATGTTTCTATGACCTGTCCATTGGTGAGAGTTGGGTGTTGAAGACTCCTACTACTATTGCGTGGGGTTCAATGTGTGCTTTGAGATTTAGTAAAGTTTCTTTTATCAATGTCATTAAAAACCTTCCTACCAAAAATGTCCAGGGACAGATGGAATTACTGCATAATTCTACCATACCTTCAAAGAAGAGCTAATATCAAAACTCCTCAAACTATTCCATAAAATAAAAACAGAAGGGACACTAACTAATTCATTCTATTAAGCCACAATTATTCTGATACCTACATCACACAAAAACCCAACAAAGAAAGAAAACTTCAGACTGATTTCGCTTATGAATATCGATGCAAAAATACTCAATAAAATTCTAGCAAACATTTATGTAACTTGGGAAAGCATGTTTTAGGGAACATTTTCAGAGAGTACCAAAGAACCACTGAATGATAAATTTTTTAGTACCTTAGAGTTGGATGGACTTAGGAGTAGCTGGCCCAAAAAAGTTTCTATTATTCACAGAAAAGAAAAAAGAAGGGTAAAGGAGCAAAATTTAAACCAGCCTGACAGCTTAACAAAAGTACAGAAGGTACATCCAACTCCTGACAAAAGTATCTCGCTTGATTAGAGGAGAATAACAAGAAAACAAAAACAAAACACTGGTTTAGGCTTTTTCTGAAGTGGCAAGAGAAGAAGAATGCCACTTGGTGAGATTAAAGTTGAGAGAAAGCACAGGGCAAGCCAAGGAGTGCACAGAGTAGTAATTGATGCACACGTACATCCATGACAGTCTACTGCGAGCCAACAAGGCAGCACAGCATGCCTCAAACAAGCAGGAGCACATTTCTAAACAAGCACTGACATTTCTAAAAAGATTTATCTTGTCCAAGTTCATGATATAAACCACTACTCTATAGTATTAAGTCTCAATTCCTTTTCCATCCCTTCCAAAAGGCACCTAATAAAAATCATGACTAAAATGTCAGGTGTTTCTTGTACAAACCAATAAAAAAGTACCACATAAGAACTCTTAAAAAAATTCTAGGAAACTGAATCCAAGAACATATCAAATCTACCATTCACCATGATAAAGTAGGCTTCATCCTAGGAATGCAATACAGGTTCAATATATGAAAATCCATTAATGTAATCCACTATATAAACAAATTCAAAGAAAAAAATCACATGATCATCTCATTAGATGCTGAAAATCATTTGACAAAATACAACAATGATTCATTTTAAAAGTATCAGAGAGGTCAGGAATTCAAAACACACACCTAAACATAATAAAAACAATGTACAGCAAACCAACATCCAATATCAAATTAAATGGAGAGATACTTCAAGCAATCCAACTAAAATCAGGGTCAATACAAGGGTGTCCACTCTCCCTGTATCTATTCAATATAGTACTCAAAGTTCTAGCTACAGTAATAAGACAACAAAAGGAGATCAAGGAGGATACAAATTGGCAAAGAAGAAATCAAGGTAATACTATTTGCAGATGATATGATAGTATACATAAACAACCCAAAAAATTCTATCAGAAAATGTCTACAGATGATAAACAATTTCATCAAAGTGGCTGGATATAAAATTAACTTGAAACAAATCAGTGGCCTTCCTTTATACAAATGATGAACAGGCTGAAAAAGACAATAGTGAAACAACGCCCTTCACAATACTCATAAATAATATAAAATATCTTGGGGTAACTCTAACCAAACAAGTGAAAGATCTGTATGACTAGAACTTTAAGAGTCTCAAGAAAGAAATCAAAGAATGCCTCAGAAAATGGAAAGATCTCCCATGCTCATGAATAGGTAGGATTACCATAGTAAAAATGGCCATCCTACCAAAAGCAATCTATGTATTCAGTGTAATCCCCATCAAAATTCAAACACAATTCTTCAAAGACATGGAAAAAGCAACTCTCAATTTCATATGGAAAAACAAAAACCCCAGGATAGCAAAAACAATTCTTAATAAAAGAACTTCTAGGGGAATCACCATCCCTGACCTTAAGTTCTACTACAGAGCAATAGTGATCAAAAACTGATGGTATTGGTACAAATACAGATAGACTGATCAATGTAATAGAATCAAAGTCCCAGAAATAACCCCCTCCCTACACACCTATGTTCATTTGGTCTTTTACAAAGAAACCAAAACCATACAGTGGGAAGAAAGAAAGCATTTTCAACAAATGGTGCTGGTCTAACTGGCAGTCTGCATGTAGAAGAATGCAAATTGACCTATTTTTACCTCCTTGTACAAAGCTCAAGTTCAAGAAGATCAAGAACCTCCACGTAATACCAGATACACTGAATCTAATAGAAGAGAAAATGGGAAAGAGCCTGGAACACATCAGCACAGGGGAAATTTTCCTGAACAGAACACCAATGGCTCAGGCTCTAAGATCAACAATTGACAAATTGGACCTCATAAAATTGAAAGACTTGTGTAAGGTTAAAAAAATACAGTTAATAAGACAGTCTGGCAACCTAGAGAATGGGAAAAGATCTTTACCATTGTTCCATCTGAAAGAGGGCCAATATCAAACATATGCAAAAAAACTCAAGAAGTCAGACTCCAGAAAATCAAATAACCCAATTAAAAATGGGGTATAGGACTAAACAAAAACTTCTCATCTGAGGAATCTCGAATGGCTAAGAAACACTTAAAGAAATGTTCAGCATCCTTAGTGATCAGGGAAATGAAAATCAAAAAGACCTTGTGATTCCACCTTACACCATTTAGAATGGCTAAGACCAAAAACTCAGGTGACAGGGCTGAAGAGATGGTTCAGTGTTTAAGAGCACTGATTGCTCTTCCAGAGGTTCTGAGTTCAATTCCCACATGGTGGCTCACAACCATCTGAAATGAGATCTGATGCTCTCTTCTAGTGTGTCTGAAGAGAGAGACAATGTACTCACATAAATAAATAAATAAATAAAATAAATAAATTAAATAAATAAATAAATAAATAAATAAATAAATAAATAAATAAATCTTTAAAAAAAAAAAACCGTAGGTGACAGCAGATGTTGACGAGGATGTGGAAAAACAGGAACATTCCTGCATTGCTGGTGTGATTGTAAGCTGGTACAGCCATGTTGGAAATCAATATGGCAGTTCCTCAGAAAAATGGAAATAGCTCTACCTGAAGACCCATCTATACAACTTCTGGGCATATACCCAAAAAATGCTCCAACATATAACCAGGACATGTGATCCACTATGTTCATAGCAGCCTTATTTAGAGTAGCCAGAAGCTGGAAACAACCTAGATATCCCCAACTGAAGAATGGATACAGAAAATATGGTACATTTACACAGTGGAATACTACTCAGCTCTTAAAAATGAGGACTTCATGAATTTTAGAGGCAAATGGATAGTACTAAAAAGTATCATCCCAAGTGAGGTAGACCAGACCCCAAAGGACATACATGGAATGTACTCACTGATAAGTTGATATTAGCCCAAAAGTTCAGAATACCCACTATACAACTCACAGACTATATGAAGCTTAACATGAAGGAAGGCCAACTTGTTGAGGCTTCAAACCCACTTAGAAAGGGGAAAAATAATCCTGTAAGGAAAGGCAGGGAAGGACCTGGATGGGAGAGGGGAGGGGAGGATTAAAAGGGGGGGCAGGATGGGAAGAGAGAGGAGTGAAGTCCAGAAGGCCAGGAGAATGAATAGAAATAAATAGCAGTGGTGGGTGGGGAACTTGGGAAGCCCTAGAAAGTCCCAAATGCTATGGATGTGAGAGGCTCCCATGACCCAATGGGGATGGCATTAGCTGAAATACCTGACAACAGGGAAAGAGAAACTGAAGAGCCCACCTCTAGCAGATAGACATGGCCCACAGTGGAGGGATGAAGCCACCCAACCATCTAAAAATTTTGAACCCAGAATTGTCCTTCTCTAAAGGAAATTCAGAGACAAAAATGGAGCAGAGCCTGAAGGAAAGGGCATCTAAATACCACCCCATTGTGTGATTGATGTCATCCCCAGACACCAAACCATGACACTATAGCTGATGCCAAGATGTGTTTGCAGATAGGAGCCAGGTATAGCTGTCCTTTGAGAGACCCTGTCAGCACCTGAGTAAGACAGGTGCAGATACTCACAGACAACCATTGAACCGAGCCCAAGAACCACAATGGAAAGATATGGGAAGGATTAAAAGAGCTTCAGGGGATTGCAACCCCATGGGATGAACAACCACATCAATTAACCAGATGCCTCAGAGCTCCCTGGGACTAAACTGCCAACCAAAGAGTATACATGAGCTGATCCATGGCTCCTGCTACATATGTAGCAGAGGACTGCCTCATCGGGCATCCATTGGAAGGGAGGGACTTGGTCCTGTGGAGGCTTGATTTCCCAGAGAAGGAGGATGCTAGAGGGGTGAGGTGTGAGTAGGTGGGTGGAGGAGCAAGCACCCTCTTAGAGGCAGAGAGGAGGGGAATGGGGTGGAGAAGTTCATGGAGGGGGAGACCAGACAGGGGGATAACATTTGGAATGTAAACAAATAAAATGATTAATAATAATAAAAAAGAAACAAAAAAGAAAAAATCCCAGCCAACAGAAAAAAATAAAGAATATGTCTTATATGTGTGTGCATAAAATTATCAAGGAGTGAATTTTTAATGGAAAAATAATATTGCTGAATGGTATTGTCCAGAGTGAAAATGACAAAAAAAGATTCAGTGAACTCTGAGGACACATCAACAGAATGTGTCCTACTTAATCTAAGATAAGATATTCTCTGTTTTACGCTGTGTGTGTAGGGGTTGTGTCTGCATGCATGTCTATGCACCTATCCATGCAGAGCTCCATGAGGGCAGAATAGGATGCTAGATCCCATGTAACTGAAATTATAGAGTATTATGAGCTTTCAGGTGTGTGCTGATAATGAAACCCAGTTTCAAAGAGAAAAATTATTCATTCTATATGCAAACATGGAAACTTATCAGATTACAAGGAAAGAACTAACTTTTATATTGTCAGTACCTTAGACTAAGATGGGAAACTATATTCCACCAACAAACATAAACCTAAGATTCAAGAGAAAGAGTGAAATCTAAATTCGGTGACATATGCAGAAAATTAATTATATAGTTTATGTTTGGAAATAGAGAGGACAATGTTTTAAGAGCTATAGATCAGGGAATTTTCTTTAAGATTGCATTCCCTCCATGGCCTCTGCATCAGCTCCTGCTTCCTGACCTGCTTGAGTTCCAGTCCTGGCTTCCTTTCATGATGAACAGCAATTGGAAGTGTAAGCCGAATAAACCCTTTCCTCCCCAACTTGCATCTTGGTCATGATGTTTGTGCAGGAATAGAAACCCTGACTAAGACAAATTGGTACCAGCATAGTGGGGTATTCTTGTGAGAACCTGACCATGTTTTGGGGAGGACTGTGGAAGGACTTTGGAACTTTGAGCTAGAAGATCCATTCGGTGTTAAGATCTTTGTGAGATGTTGTGTAGGAGCTTAGAAGATAATGTTGAGAACAGTACAGAAGATGGAGGCCTGGATTTTGAAATTTCAGAGAGAAGATTAAAGACCCTTATCAGGGCCATTGCTAGTTTGATTTAAGATTCTATGGTTTTGGTTAGGTGGGGCTGAAGAAATCAGCTGTGATTAACAAGATACACAACTACTAAAGCAAAACCATTGCATTGCTGGGACTGTTGATGCTGGTTAGCTGGAGCTAAGATATTAGCGTTGATTAAGAAGAGTCCAGCATCATTGGGGTGGAATCTTCTGAGAAGTATTTTCTGAGAGCACAGAGGCTGTGTCCCAGAGATAGCCAGGGTTGTACCTTGAGCTGTGGCAGGACTTGGTAATGTGTAAGAGTCACCCAGGTGGTAATGATTTTGAAGACATGAAGGAGTCATGAAGAGCAGCTGAGGCCTGGGCACTGTGAGAGCCCACAGAAGGCCACTGATGAAGGTGCAGCCTCATTTGCAATTGATGGCCCAGGACTTAAGAGGTCATGCAAAGGAGTTGAGCCTTGGCACCATGAAGAGAGCCTATGAGAAGCTGTTGGTAAACCTAGTTGCTGTGGAAGACAGCAGTGTTTTGGAGATGTCAGTATCATGAAATGACCACAAGAACAGCAGCAGCAGTAGAATACAGGCATCTGGATCTGTGAGTGCTACAAAGGGCAGATCTGGAGAAGTGACTCAAGTCCTTGGAGGAATCCAGAAAATCATAAGTGGATCCCAGACATTGGATGGTTGGAGTTTCATTTTACTTTTGATTGTGACTGTGCCCTGATATATTCTCCCTCCTAAAGGAAGAAGGTATTTTAGTGGAGCCCACAGTTAAGAGACTTTGAATTTTTAAAAGACTTTGAATTTTAAGAGATTGGATATTAAACCAAATCCAAGAACACATCAAAACGATCATTCATCATGATCAAGTAGGCTTCATCTCAGGGATGCAGGGATGGTTCAATACCCGGAAATCGATCAATGTAATTCACTATATAAACAAACTCAAAGAAAAAAACCACATGGTCATCTCCTTAGATGCTGAAAAAGCATTTGACAAAATTCAACATCCCTTCATGATAAAAGTCTTGGAAAGAGCAGGAATTCAAGGCCCATACCTAAACATAGTAAAAGCAATATACAGCAAGCCAGCAGCCAACATCAAGCTAAATGGAGAGAAACTTGAAGCAATCCCACTAAGATCAGGGACTAAACAAGGCTGCCCTCTCTCTCCCTATCTATTCAATATAGTAATTGAAGTTCTAG
>CM052722.1:3668804-3705488 GCA_028551405.1 Uromys caudimaculatus
AGCCCCATGGAGGGAGCAAGAGCGTCAATGGGCCTGACCCTCCCCCTGGTCGTCCTGGAGTTCAGACCAGCAACCAAAGAATACACATCCATTGACCCATGGTTTGGACTACATATGTGGCAGAGGAATCACATCGATGGCCATCAGGGAGAAAGGAGAGGACTTTGGGCCTGAGGGTGCTAGAGGCCCCAGTAAAGGGGAATGTCAAGGTGGGAATATGGGAATGGGTGGGCGGGTAGGTAGGAGGAGGAATTCCCTCAGAGAAGCGGGGAGGGGGAGGGGATAGGGGCTTTCCAAAGAGGAGACCCAGAAAAGGGGAAACATTGGAAATGTAAATAAAGTATCAAAAATAAATAAAAAAAGAGATTGGATATTTAAAAGGGATTGAAATGTTAATATGTAAGAATTTGCAAAGACGGTGGGAGTTTTTAAGTTACTTATATCTTTGGGATGAATAAGAAAGTAAGGGTCGAGGCTTAATGATGATGTGTTTGTGTGTCAAGTTGACAAGGAATCAATTGTACTGGCTGGTTTTGTGTCAACTTGACACAAGCTGGAGTTATTACAGAGAAAGGAGTTTCAGTTGAGAAAATGCCTCCATGAGATCCAGTGGTATGGCATTTTCTCAATTAGTGATCAAGGAGGGAGGACCCTTGTGAGTGGTAACATCTGTGGGCTGGCAGCTTTGGGTTCTATAAGAAAGCCAGCTGAGCAAGCCAGGGGAAGCAAGCCATTAAGTTACATCCCTCCATGGCCTCTGCATCAGCTCCTGCTTCCTGACCTGCTTGAGTTCCAGTCCTGACTTCCTTTGGTGATGAACAGCAGCATGGAAGTGTAAGCTCAATAAACCCTTTCCTCCCCAGCTTGCATCATGGTCATGGTGTTTGTGCAGGAATAGAAACCCTGACTAAGACACCTTGTTACATCAAAAGCTAAACCCATAAACTATCACCAACATCATTGCCTAAATGTGAACTAAACAAGGATAGCACAAACAGACATACCAAAGTGGACAAGGAAATGCCCATGAGGCCTCATGCCTACACTAAGAACTGTAGAGAATTAACAAATGCTGAGAGTAGAAATAGTCATCCCCAATTAAGAACACAACAATTGGCTGTCCAGTCACAAATAGCTCTGAAAACATACACAAAGCTATCATTATATGAACTTAATAAGTATGTTTAGAAATATATATGTGCAATAATAATAAAAAAGAGATCATGAATTTGAAAGGTAAGAAGAGTTCTATCTGTGTGTTGGGAAGGAGGAAAGGGAAGGAAGAAATTCTGTAATCATAATTGCAATCTCAAAAAGTTCAGTAATATCCATCTGGTCTGCACCTGTGGTGGGGAAGATTAGTATGTTTGCTTCTCTTTCTCAACACTGCACAGTCTGCAGGTCTCTCAGGAGATCAGCTACAGTCAGGGCAGTAGGTGAGACAATCCCCCACATAACCACAGCAGCTGGTAACCTTAAGGAGCCCAGCAGACGCAGGGCAATGTCCCTCCTCATGAACCCTATGTCCCTTCTTGTCTGTACCTCTGCTATGCCAGATCCACCTGTCTGCACCTCTCAACAGCCCAGAGTCTGCAGGTCTTCCAGGAGATCTGCTGCAACCAGGGCCATCGATCTCCTGGGAGGTCTGATGCAAACCAGAGACACTGGAGGCAGGCTCCAGATAGAGAAATCCAGGCCAGCTTGTGGGGCAGTGGTCTGTGGCAGACAATCTGACACCAGTTGAGCAAAGGCTGAAAATTCTGGGAGACTCTGTGAAATTTTTCACAAGGGACTAGACTATGTTTTTAGCCAACGCTCCTGGAAGACTCCTGTAAAACCAGCCACAACCTTTACAACCCCTATATAGAGAGAGGCCTGGCATGTGAGATTTGTCACATAGAAAGCGACTCTGAGTCCTCCCGCAAGCAAATTAGGCACTACAAAGTCCCCAAACCAAGCCAATGGAAAGTATCGATTGTCAAACCTGTTACCCCTCCCAAACAGTATATCTGACTGTCCTAACCTGCCTGCTCTCTCTCTCTCTACGCTGCTCTCTGCACTGCTCTGCTCTCTGCCTGCCTGCCCTGCCCACTTTTGCCCACCTGCCCGCTCCGTCCCTGCTTCCACCTGCACCTACTGCCCGCCATCCAGAAGGACTAAAGGTGCAAAACTACCTCAGTGTCTGAGAGATTTGTCCCTAGAGCTGTAACACTTTTGGCCCGAGAAGAGATCCGCTCTCCCGGCCGAGCGGTGGGGCGTGCCAACAGCAGCTGCGGCTACCACGGAGAAAGCACCGCGGCCAAGATTTGGTGCAGGGTGGCAAGTGCTGAGCAAGCACAGTGTCGGGCTCAGAGCTGGAGAGCGGCCGAGGCGGCTAGCACCCTCGGCCCGTCCCATCTCCAGCCGCCTGGGACCTGACCCAAAGTGGGGCGTGCGCTAACAGGCAGGTATCGCAGGGACCATGCTGTGGCCAGGACCCAGCTCAGAGCGGGAGAGCAGCTGAAGCGACTCACACTCCCATCCCCACTCGCGCTCCCTCCCCCTGCAGTGGACCAACACCAGCTAACACCAGAGATAACTAAGTGGTGAGAGGCAAGTACAAAATCATAGAAAACAGAAGGCAATATACTTTGTCACCATCAGAACCCAGCTTTCCCATTACAGCAAGCCCTGGATACCTCAACACACTTGAAATGCATGATGCTGACCTAAGATCCCATCTCATGAAAATAAAAGAGGCCTTTAAGGAGTATATAAATAACTCACTTAAAGAAATATAAGAAAACAGAGTTAAACCGGTAGAATCCCTTAAAAGGAAACAAATGAATTCCTCAATGAAATACCAGAAAACACAATCAAACAGGTGAAGAAATTGAACAAAGCATACCAAGACCTAAAAATGGAATTAGAAACAATAAAGAAATCATAAATGGAGGCAACCCTGGAAATAGAAAGCCTAGGAAAGAGGCCAAGAGCTACAGATGCAAACATCACCAAAAGATTACAAGAGATAGAACAGAGACTCTCTGGTGTACCATAGAAGATAGTGACATGCTGTCGAAAATACAAATACAAAAGAAAATACAAAGCATAAAATACTCTTAACCCAAAACATAAAGGAAATTTGAGACACAATGAAAAGGCAAAATCGCAAAATCTAGGAATAATAAGAATAGAAGAGAGCAAAGATCCCAGCTCAAAGGGCTAGAAAACAACAAAATTGTAGAAGAAAACCTCTGCAACCTATAAAAAGAGATGCGCATAAAAGTAAAAAAGCCTACGGAACACCAAATAGATTGGACAAGAAAAGAAAACCCTCCAGTCACATAATAATCAAAACACTAAATGCATAGAACAAAGAAAGAATATTAAAAGCTGTAAGGGAAAAATGCCAAGTAATATATAAAGGGAGAGCTCTCAGAATTACACCAGACATCTCAACAGAGAATCTAAAAGCCAGAAGATCCTGGACAGATATCAGGTAAACCCTAAGAGAGCACAAATGCCAGCCAAGGCTACTAAACCCCACAAACCTCTCAATCATCATAAATGGATAAACCAAAATATTCTGTGACCAAACTAAATTTAAACAATATCTATCTACAAATCCAACCCTACAAAGGATTCTAGAAGGAAAACTCCAGCACAAGGAGGGTATATTCACCAAAGAAAAAATAAATTAATCATCTCACAACAAACTCAAACACATTCATAATACCACTTCCATCAACAAACATAAGAGAAACTAACAATCATCTGTCTTTAATATCTCTCAACATAAATGGACTCCAGTTCCCAATAAGATGACATAAGTTAACAGACTGGATTCACAAGCAGAACCCAGAATTTTGTTGCATACAAAAAACACACCTCAATGATACAGATACTTCCTCAGAGTAAAATGCTGGGAAATTTTTTTCAAGAAAATGGTTCCAAGAAACAAACAGGAGTTGCCATTCTAATATCCAGTAAAATAGACTTTCAACCAAAAGTTATCAAACAATATGGGGAAGGAAACTTCGTTCATTAAAGAAAAAAAATCCACCAAGATGAAATTTCCATTCTGAATTCCCAAATTTGTAAAAGAAAAGTTACTAAAGCTCAACATACACATTGAATTTCACAGAATAATAGTGGAAGACTTCAACACCCAACTCTCACCAATAGACAGGTCATTGAAAAAGAAACTAAAGAGTGACACAGTGAAACTAGTAGAAGTTAAGAAGTGAATGGATTTAAGAGAGAGAGAGAGAGAGAGAGAGAGAGAGAGAGAGAGAGAGAGAGAATAGGTATAGATATAAATATAGAACATTTCACCCTAAAACAAAAGAATATACCTTCTTCTCATCACCTCATGGTACCTTCTCAAAAATTGACCGTATAATCTGTCACAAAACAATCCTCAACAGATACAAGAAGACTAAAGTAATCGCATGAATCCTATCAGATCCCTATGGGCTAAGGCTAGACATCTACTACAACAAAACAACAGAAAACATACATACCCTTGGAAACTTAATGATTCTCTACTCAGTGATAACTTGGTCAGGAAGAAATAAAGCAATAAAAAGTTTTAAAATTCAATGAAAATGGTCACACAGCATACCCAAACGTATGGGACGCAATGAAAACAGTGCTAAGAGGAAAAGTCATAGCACTAAGTGCCCTGGAAAAGAAATTGGGGAGATCCTACACTAGCAACTTAACAGCACACCTGAAAGCCCTAGAATAAAATGAAGGAAACACACTCAAGATGAGTACACAGCAGGAAGTAATCAAACTTGGAGCAGAAATCAACCAATTTGAAACAAGAGAATGATACAAAGAATCAACAAAACCAATACCTGGTTCTTTGAGAAAATCAACAAGAGAGATAAACCCTTAGCCAAACAAACTAAAGGACACAGAGACAGTATCAAAGTTAACAAAATCAAAAACTGAAAAGGGAGATATAACAACAAAGCTAGGAAATTAAAAAAAAAAATCATCACATCCTACTACAAAAGCCTTTACCCAACAAAAGTGGAAAATCTAGATGAAATGGATGACTTTTTAAACAGATACTATGTACCAAAATTAAACCAAGATCAGATAAACTATCTAAACAGGGCCATATCAACTAAGGAAATAGAAGTCATTAAAACATCCTACCACCTAGAAGCCCAGAGCCAGATGGCATTAGTGCAAAATTCGACTAGACCTTCAAAAAAAATGGCTAATACTAACACTTCTCAAACTGTTCCATACAATAGAAACAGAAGGAACGCAACCTAATTCATGCTATGAAGACACAACTACTCTGATACCTAAACCATATGAAGACCCAATAAAGAAAGAGAACTTCAGACCAATTTTGCTTATGAATATCAATGCAAAAATACTCAATAAAATTCTAGCAAACTGAGTCCAAGAACACTCAAGTAGGCTTTATCCCAGGGATTCAGGGATGACACAATATATGGAAATCCATTAATGTAATCCACTATATAAACAAACTCAAAGAAAAAAGTCACAAGATCATCTCATTAGATGCTGAAAAAGCATTTGACAAAGTACAACACCCCATCATGTTGACAGTATTGGAGAGATCAGGATTTCAAAGCTCTTACCTAAATATAACCAAAGCAATATAAAGCAAACCATCAGCCAATGTCAAATTAAATGGAGAGATTACTGGAAGTGATCTCACTAAAATTAGGTACAAGACAAGGCTGCTCACTCTCTTCATATCTATTCAATATAGTACTCACAATTATAGCTAGAGCAGCAAGACAACAAAAGGAGATTAACGGAATACAAACTGGAAAAGAAGAAATCAAGGTACCACTATTCATAGATGATATGATAGTATATATAAGCAACCCCCCGAAAAAGTTGATAAGCAACTTCAGCAAAGTGTCTGGATATAAAATTAACTCAAGCAAATCAATAGCCTTCCTTTATACAAATGATAAATAGTCTGAGAAAGAAATTAGGGAAACAACCACTTAACAATAGCCGCAAATATTATAAAGTATCTTGGTGTAAGTCTTACTAAGCAAGCGAAAGATCTGTAGGACCAGAACTCCAACCCTCATAAAAAAGAACTCTAAGAAGGCCTCAGAAAATGAAGATATCCCCCATACTCATGGATTGGTAGGATTAACAGAAAAATGCCATCCTTCTGAAAGCAATCTACAAATTCAATGGAATCCCCATCAAGATTCCAATACAATTCTTCACAGAATTAGAAAGAACTACTCTCAACTTCATCTGGAATAACAACAAACACAGATAGCCAAAAAAAAAAAAAAAATCCCAATGATAAAAGAACTTCTAGGGGAATTACCATCCCTGACATCAAGCTCTACTACAGAGAAATAGTAATAAAAGCTGCATGGTATTGGGGCAGAGACAGACAGGTTGATCAATGTAATAGAATTGAAGACCCAGAAATAAGCCCACACTCTTATGGACACTTGATTGTTGACAAAGAAGCCAAAAATATACAATGGAAGAAAGAAAGCATCTTCAGCAAATGGTTCTGGTCTAACTGGTGGTCTGTACGTAGAAAAATGAAAATAGATCCATATTTATCACCTTGTGTAGCTATCCAGCGGCTATGGAGAACTGGGTACCTGAAAGGGTGGCTGGAAATGAAAAAGGAACAGAGTTCAAGAGAAAGATGAAGCCAAGACAAAAGTTTCTGAACAAGGCTCAAAGTTTAATATTCAGCACTGTGGTTATATAGGGAGAGCCCACAGATCCCATCCTTTGTTCTGCTAGATTTTGTTGCTTTGTTTCAGCTGGATATGTTGCAAAGCAAGCTCAGCAGATAGTCTATTCTTCTAAGTTCCTGTAGGAAGCTGCAGGTGCAAAAAGGAGGACAACTCTACCTGGGTGTTAGGTCCAACTGTGGCAAACACTTAAGGTCTATTTAGATAGCTCAAGGCTGGCTGAAGGGCACAATCTTGCAAAAAGCTCATGTCCAAGTGGATCAAAGACCTCAACATAAAACCAGATACACTGAATTTAACAGAAGAGAAAGTGGGAAAGTGCCTCAAACTCATTGGCACAAGTGCAAATTTCCTAAACAGAACTCTAATGGCTCAGGCTCTAAGATAAAGAATTGATACATGGGACCTCATAAAACTGAAAAGCTTCTGTAAGGCAATAGAAACAGTTAATAAGACAAATCAGCAACCCACAGATTGGGAAAAATATCTTCACTAACCCCACATCTGATAGAGGGCTAATATTCAAATATATAAAGAATTCAAGAAGCTAACCTCCAAAAACCCAAATAACCCAATTAAAAGGATGGGCTACAGAGCTAAACATAGAATTCACAACAGGAATCTCAAATGGCTGAGAACCAGTTAAAGGAATGTTTAAAGTCTTCTTCGATTTCTTGAAGTTGTTGTCATACAGATCTTGTTGCATAGAGTTACCCCAAGATATTTTATATTATTTGTGGCTATTGTGAAAAGACTTGTTTCCCTAATTTCTTTCTCAGCCTGTTTATCATTTGTATAAAGGAAGGCTACTGATTTATATGAGTTAATTTTATATCTGGCCACTTTGATGAAGTTGTTTATCAGCTGGAGAAGTTTTCCGGTGGAGTTTTTGGGGTCGCTTATGTATACTATCATATAATCCGCAAATAGTGATACCTGTATTTCTTTTTGCCAATTTGTATCCCCTTGATCTCTTTTTGTTGTCTTATTGTTCTAGCTAGTGTAAGACTCTGGGCAGCCTTAGCTTACTGAAGGACCCCCCCCCCCCAACCCCTAAGTGAACACCATGGAGTATCGAGTTGGGGATTGATGCAAAAATTACGAGGAATTTACTGTTCCAGCATGCTGGGGTCTTCCTGCACACAAGGGAGGGAGAGAACGACCACGTGCAGCCAGTTCGGTGAGTTTTTATACAGTTTTCAGAGCAGCAGCCATTAGGCCCAATGTGATTGGCAGAAGAATATGACTTTGAAACTCATTGGTCTTTAGAGAATGAGGTGGCAAGGACTTTCCTTGTCTGTAGTTAGCCAATGGTCAGTATGCCCTGAGCCTCCCCCATCTGCATGTGGACAATGGTCTGTGCCCCACCCCCCATGGTTTTAGGAATATAATTAACCTCTCCCGTCCAGAGAAGAGGGTGACTGAGTGTTTCTTGACATTTCTCTTCCAGGAGGGGAGGGGGTCTGGTGGAGTTTTCCAAAGATTCTGAACTGATATCTTCACTAGAGCTTTGAGTACTACATTGAATAGATATGGGGTGAATGGGCATCTTTATCTTATCCCTGATTTTAGTGGGATTGATTCCAGTATCTCTCCATTTAATTTGATATTGGCAGTTGGTTTGCTGTGTATTGCTTTTATTATGTTTAGGTATGGGCCTTGAATTCTTCACCTCTCCAACACTTTTGGCATGAAGAGGTGTTGTATTTTGGCAAATGCCTTTTCTGTATCTAAGGAGATGATCATATGATTGTTTTCTTTGAGTTTGTTCTCAAGTTTTGTCCTCCGTCAAAACCACGCAAACAAAAGAACAACAATGATCACAACCACAACAACACCGGAACAAACCACCAAGGTTATCTGAGGTGAAGCAAGTAGTGTCCTTTGGGCATAGGCTAAGGAGTGGTATAGATATATGTCTCATCCATTTTCCTTTCATTTTATAACTTTGTGTTTTGGACCCAGGTCATAGGATGTATCACTTTTTAATTTTTGACTCTATTTTTTCAATGTCGGACACAAATTCTTATCTATGAGTGGGCCTTAAGTCCAATTAGACTGCTGTTAAATACTTTTGAAGACAAGTGCTGCTTTCATACCCTTGAGTCTATCTTGCCATACTCATCATTGCTATGGTTCATTGCATTTACAGCTGAGTATGACTGTAGGTTGCTTTTCTCCTTTTACAGCTTACAAAGCATTTGCTAGAACTATGAGAGACAGCTAATCCTTGTAGTTGAGGCTTCCAGAGGAGTTTCAGGTCAACGTCTCCAAGATTTATATCTAATGTATACATTGTCATCAGCAACAGGGGCTTACTCCAGTTCTGGGATGCAAGAGCAATGGACATAGCTTGCCTTGTTTGTAGCCTCTTGGATCAGTAACAAAAAGGTAGGGTTCCTGGCCAGGTACAAGGGTTTTTGTTTGATAGTGTATGACTCTTGGTGTGGAACATTCCTATATGTCTAGACACTTTAAAGATCAATATTAATAAAAACAGCTTGGTACTGCCATCAAAATACACAAGAAGACAAAGTCCATCACCCTAATATAGGTACATCTAACTGTAGCCATCTGATATCTGAGAAACACCCACTGGAGAGAGACAGCATCTTCAACAAATGATGTTGACAAAACTAAATTGCTGCTGTTCTTGACCTCAATCTGTAGCCCAAGCTGGCCTTGAGCTCAGAGATCTGCCTGCTTCTGCCTTTTCAGTGCTGAGATTAAAGTCATGTGCCTCTACTTTCAGGGATCATTTCCATATTTCTTTACAAAAAATTATACTCTTAGATTACAATGAATGTCAAAAAACATGTTTTAAGAAGGAAACAAAAATATACACAAAACAGACAAGTTAGTAAATATTAAAATATTCAGTTGACATAACACAGTCATGTGATTCTAAACAATGGAAACATAAAGGACATACATTTAGCATAAAGAAATAATTCCATTTCAGCACAGAAATTTGGTGAAAAATCTAAATGTGATTAGAGAGATAGCTCAGTGTTGAAAATCACCTGCCACCCTCTGAAAGAACCTACACGACAGCTCACAAACATCTCTAACTCCAGTACCAAGGGATCTGACACTCTCTCCAAGCACCTGTGGGCATAACACACACACGCACACACACACACACACACACACACACACACACACACACACACACACACATTTCATAGCTATTAATGTATATAGCAAACATATATACATTGAAAAATTCAAAAATTCAAATAAATTGTAGATATTTTCCATACTCTCCCCTTATCATTCATACTTTGCTAAAATCTTTGATAAAATATCTGGCATATTAGATGACAAAATGAGAGCACTCAGGAAATTAACATAGTTTATCCAGGTTTACTTCCATTCACCATGTTATCACTGGTTATTAGGAACCTGTTATTTGAGTATTCAAATACATATGGAATAGAGAAATACAATCTAAGAAACAGTCCTTGAAAACTGTATTTTGTTAATTTTTGAAATGGTGTCTCACCAATCAGTTTGGGATTTTCTGGAACTTCCTATGAAGGCTAAGTTAGCCTTGAATTCGTAGAGATTCATCTACATCTGCTTACCAAGTGCTTTGATCAAAGGTTTGTGCTATCTTTTTCAGAAGGATCATAATTTAAAGAACAATGCACTCAGCACCCAGGGACCTAGGAGCAGCCTGGGACAGAAACCTTCCTGTTTCCATTTGTGGCTGGAGACCTCAGCCTGCACCACTGCCACTGGGCTCCATAGCCAAATAGTGCTTGGAGAATGCTAGCCTCCCAGGAGTGTGGACAAGGCTGTGAGCAGGGGTAAGGCATCACTTCTGCTCAGAGGGACCCGTCAGGAACCCTCAGGATCCAGGGACTGAGGAACAGTCTGGTACAGGAGCCTTCTGGTTTATGCCTGTGGCCTGTGCCACATGGCTCCATACCTAAATAGCACAGGGAAAGAGCTAGCTTCCCAGGAGTGTGGACAAGCCTGTGAGGGAAGGTAAGACCAGCACCACTGCTCAGAGGGACCCACTCAGAACCCTCAGGACACAAGGACTTAGGAGTGGCCATCAGGTTTCCTTCTGTGGCCAGGGAGCTGATCCTGTGATACAGGGTTCCATACTCAAATAGTGCCAGGAGACAGCTGGTCTCCCAGGAGTGCCGACACACCTTTGAGCACAGTCAAGACCACCACTTCAGTTTCAATTCCTTAATCAAGAGGAACCCTTGCAGAGCCATCATGACACAGGAACCAAGGAACAGCTGGGGACAGGATCTTTGTGGTTTCTGTCTGTACCACAGAGCTGACCCTGTACCACAGCTCTCCAAACCCAAATTCCTCTCAGAGAGAACTTGTCTCCAAGGAGTACTGACACAGACATTTGCAGGGAGGACAAGCTGCAGACAGAGAGAGCAAGACCAGCTAACACCAGAGATAACCAGATAGCAAAAGGCAAGGGCAAGAACATAAGCAACAGAAACCAAGGCTACTTGGCATCATCAGAACCCAGCTCTCCCACCACAGCGAGCCCTGGATACCCCAAAATACCAGAAAAGCAAGACTCAGATTTAAAATCACATCTCATGATGATGATAGAAGACTTTAAGAAGGAAACAAATAACTCCGGTAACAGAATACAAAAGAACACAGGTAAACAGTTAGAAGCCCTTAAAGAGGAAACACAAAACTCCCTTAAAGAATTATAGGAAAACACAATCAAACAGGTAAAGGAAATGAGCAAAATCATCCAGGATCTAAAAATGGAAATAGAAGCAATAAAGAAATCACAAAGGGAGACAATCCTGGAGATAGAAAACCTAGGGAAAAGATCAGCAGCCATAGATGCAAGCATCACCAACAGAATACAAGAGAGAATCTCACATGCAGAAGATACCATAGAAAACATTGATGCAACAGTCAAAGAAAATGCAAAATGCAAAACACTCCTAACCCAATACATCCAAGAAATCCAGAACACAATAAGAAGACCAAACCTGAAGATATTAGGTATAGAAGGGAGTGAAGATTCCCAATTTAAAGGGCCAATAAATATCTACAATAAAATTATGGAAGAAGACTTCCCTAACCTAAAGAAAGAGATGAACATAAACATTCAAGAAGGCCAAAGAACTCCAAATAGATTGGACCAGAAATGAAATTGCTCCTGTCACATAATAGCCAAAGCACCAAATGCTCAAAACAAGGAAAGAATATTAAAAGCAGTAAGGGAAAAAGATCAAGTAACATATAAAGGCAGACCTATCAGAATGCTACCAGACTTCTCACCATAGACTATGAAAGCTAGAAGATCCTGGACAGATCTCATACAGACCCTAAGAGAACACAACTGCCAGCCCAGGCTGCTATAGTCAGCAAAACTCTCAATATCCACAGATGGTGAAACCAAGATATTCTATGACAAAACCAAATTTATACAATATCTTTTGACCAACCATGCCCTTCAAAGGGTAATAGATGGAAAATGCCAACACAAGTAGGCAAACTATACCCAAGGAAAAGCAAGAAAATAATCTTTAAACAAACTCAAAAGAAGATAGCCACACAAGCCTAAAAATAACATCAAAAATAACAGGAAGCAACAATCACTATTCCATAATATCTCTTAATATCAATGGACTCAATTCCCCAATAAAAACACAAAGACTAACAGAATGGATACATAAACAGAACCCAGCATTTTGCTGCATACAGGAAACACACCTCAGTGTAAAAGATAAACACTACCTCAGAGTAAAGGACTGGAAAACAATTTTCCAGGTAAATGGTCCCAAGAATCAGCCTGGAGTAGCCATTCTAATATCATATAAAATTGACTTTCAAACAAAAGTCATCATAAAAGATAATGAAGGTCACTTCATACACA
Source organism: Uromys caudimaculatus (assembly GCA_028551405.1). NCBI lineage: Eukaryota > Metazoa > Chordata > Mammalia > Rodentia > Muridae > Uromys > Uromys caudimaculatus. The sequence continues at coordinate 3,681,399 of CM052722.1, forward strand.
TGAAAGATAAAATCTACCAAAAAGAACTCTCAATTCTGAAAATCTATGCTCCAAATGCAAGGGCAATCACATTCATAAAAGAAACTTTACTAAAAGCAAAGCACACATTGCACCTCACACAATAATAGTGGGAGATGTCAACGTTCCACTCTTATCAATGGACAGATCTTGGAAACAAAAACTAAACATTGACACAGTGAACCTAACAGAAGTTATGAGCCAAATGGATTCAACAGGTATCTATAAATCGGTCACAAAACAAACCTCAACAGATAAAAGAAGATTAAAATAACCCATGCCTCCTATCAGATTACTACAGATTAAAGCTGTTCTTTAATAGCAACAAAAACAACAGAAATCATGGAGGCTGAACAAAGCTCTGCTCAATGAAGAAATAAAGAAATTAAAGACTTCCTAGAATTTAATGAAAATGAAAGTACAACATACCAAAACTTATAGGACACAATGAAAGCAGTGTTAAGAGGAAAACTCATAGCTTTGAGTGCCTTTAAAAAGGAACTGGAGAGAGCATACACTAGCAGCTTAACAGCACACCTGAAAGCTCTAGAACAAAAAGAAGCTAATACACCCAAGAGGAGTAGAAAGCAAGAAATAATCAAACTCAGGGCTGAAATCAACCAAGTAGAAACAAAAATAACTATACGAAGAATCAACAGAACCATGAGCTGGTTCTTTGAGGAAATCAACACGATAGATAAACCCTTAGCCAGACTAACAAGAGGGTACAGAGACAGTGTCCAAATTAACAAAATCGGAAATGAAAAGGGAGATATAACAACAGATTCTGAGGAAACTCAAAAAATCCTACTACTAATTCAGATCCTACTACTAAAGCACATACTCAACAAAGTTGGAAAATCTGAATGAAATGGACATATTTCTAGACAGATACAAAATACCAAAGTTAAGTCAGGATCAGTTAAACCATCTAAACCATCCCATAACCTCTAAAGAAATAGAAGTAGTCATCAAAACTCTCCCAACCAAAAAAAGCCCAGGACCAGATGGGTTTAATGCACAATTCTTTCAGACCTTCAAAGAAGACCTTCAACCAATTTTACAAAATAGAAACAGAAGGAACACTACCCAATTCATTCAATGAGGCCACAGTTATGGATATGAAAACTTCACAAAGATCCCACAAAGAAAGAAAACTTCAGACCAATTTCCCTTGTGAATATCCATGCAAAACTATTCAATAAGATTCTTGCAAACCGAATCCATGAACACATCAAAATGATCATTAACTACGATCAAGTAGGTTTCATCCCAGAGATGCAATGGTGGGTCAATACCTGGAAATCCATCAATGTAATCCACTACAAAAACAAACTCAAAGAAAAAAACCACATGGTAATTTCATTAGATGCTGAAAAAGCATTTGATGAAATTCAACATCCCTTCATGATAAAAGTCTTGGAAAGATCAGGAATTCAAGGCCCATACCTAAACACAGTAAAAGCAGTATACTGCAAACCAGTAGCCAACATCAAACTAAATGGAGAGAGACTCGAAGCAATCCCACTAAGATCAGGGACTAGACAAGGCTGCCCTCTCTCTCCCTATCTATTCAGTATAGTACTTGAAGTTCTAGCTAGAGCAATTAGACAACAAAAGGAGGTCAAACGGATACAAATTGGAAAGGAAGAATTCAAAATATCACTGTTTGCAGAGGATATGATCGTATAATTCAGTGATCCAAAAAACTCCACCAGAGAACTGCTACAGCTGATAAACAACTTCAGCAAAGTGGCCGGATATAAAATTAACTCAAACAAATCAATAGCCTTCCTATACCCGAAGGATAAACAGGCCGAGAAAGAAATTAGAGAAATGATACCCTTTACATTAATCATAAATAATATAAAGTATCTTGGTGTGACTCTAACCAAACAAGTAAAAGATTTGTTTACCAAGAGCTTCAAGTCTCTGAAGAAAGAAATAGAAGGCCTCAGAAGATGGAAAGATCTCCCATGCTCATGAATTGGCAGAATTAATATAGTATAAATGGCCATCCTTCGAAAAGCAATCTACAGATTCAATGCAATCCCCATCAAAATTCCGACTCAATTCTTCATAGACTTAGAAAGAGCAATTCTCAAATTCATTTGGAACAACAAAAAACCCAGGATAGCAAAAACTATTCTCAACAAGAAAATAACTTCTGGGGGAATCAGCATCCCTGACCTCAAGCTGTACTACAGAGCAGTAGTGATAAAAACTGCATGGTATTGGTACAGTGACAGGCAGGTAGACCAATGGAATAGAATGGAAGACCCAGAAATGAAGCCACACACTTGATCTTTGACAAAGGAGCTAAAACCATCCAGTAGAAAAAAGACAGCATTTTCAACAAATGGTGCTGGTTCAACTGGAGGTCAACATGTAGAAGAATGCAAATTGATCCATTCTTTTCTCCCTGTACAAAGCTCAAGTCCAAGTGGATCAAGGACCTCCACATAAAACCAGATACACTGAATCTAGTAGAAGAGAAAGAAGGGAAAAGTCTCAAACACATGGGTACAGGGGAAAAGGTCCTGAACCAAACACCAATGGCTTATGCTCTAAGATTAAGAATCGACAAATGGGAACTCATGAAATTGCAAAGCTTCTGTAAGTCAAAGGACACAGTCAGTAGGACAAAACTGCAGCCAACAGATTGGGAAAAGATCTTTACCAATCCTCCATCCAATAGAGAGCTAATATCCAATATATACAAAGAACTCAAGAAGTTAGACTCCAGAGAACCAAATAACCCTATCAAAAAATGGGGAACAGAGCTAAACAGAGAATTCTCAACTGAGGAAACTCGAAGTGTTCAGAAGCACGTAAAGAAATGTTCAACATCCTTAGTCATCAGGGAAATGCAAATCAAAACAAGTCTGAGATTCCACCTCACACCAGTCAGAATGGCTAAGATCAAAATATCAGGTGACAGAGGATGCTGGTGAGGATGTGCAGAAAGAGGAACATGCCTCAATTGCTGGTGGGATTGCAAGCTGTTAAAACTACTCTGGACATCAGTTTGCATACCCTCAGAAAATCAGACTTAATACTACCTGAGCTCCCAGCTATACCACTCCTGGGCGTATACTCAGAAGATGCTCAAACATAATAAGAACACGTGCTGCACTATGTTCATAGCAGCCATATTTATAATAGCCAGAAGCTGGAAACAACTCAAATAACCCTTAACAGACCAATGTCACTCTTTTACGTCTTCCATGCAAGTATCTGTGTAAGTATGTGTGCCTCTTTCTACTGATGTATCATTTCTATCCAACCATTTTTCCTAAATCTTTTAACATTTTCTATCTACCTGTTTATAATATGTGTGTGTCTGTCTGTATATATATTACATATATATATATTTCATAAATATTTACTAATTTTTATATATATACATGAATATATATTTCCATTTACATAAATATCAATATATATAGGTATCTATCTATCAATATATTTGTCTTTGTATATGTCTATATCTATCACTATCTGTATCCACATATTTATATCATCAAATCTGTCTCTCTATCATCTATCTATCTGTCTTTAATGGAGACTCGTAATACTGTGTCTTTTCACAAATGATGTAACAGAGTTTATTGGTGCCTGTTTCCAAACCTAACTCACAGGTGAAGTGGGAAGATTATGACTCTTTATTGGCAGAGTATATTGAATGACACCTTTCTGGAAAGATTTCCGAGACAGATATATCCTCTAATTGCAAGATTCAGGGAGCATTGTGAATGTGGTAGAGGAATGAATGTAAGAGTAGATGAACATCTGAAGGATGTTTTTCTGACATTGTGTAGATCACTCACTGCTGAACACAGTGCTGCTATATGTATTAGCACAGGCCTTCAGAAAAAGGAACATTCAATTTTTTTTATCTGGAGGAGAGAGAGAGGCCAATGGAACCCCACTCCTCCCTGGGGGCATATTGGCAGTTAACTGTTATATTGAAGAGAAGCCAGTGAGTCTCCACCCCTCCCTGAGGAAATACTGTCAGTTAACTGTTAGTGGGGAAGAGGATGTCCTTTTCTTCTTGGAATATGTAGTGAAATGCCCTTGCTCCCCACCCTTAACCATAAGGTGTCAAGAAGTTCTAATTAAACTCTTTGGCTCACATAAAACAAGAAAGCCCAAAAAAATGAAGGACACTTGTCAAGAAGAAGATTTCAGCAGGAAAAGGGTGGATAATGGGATAAACAGATTGGCTAAGGACTATCAAAATGGTTGAAAGTGTTAAAGAGAAAAAGGAGGGAAATGGATGTGTGAAAAATCAAATAGTTTTACAGCATTAGAATGGAATGCTAAACCTTAAGCAAGAAGAAATGCTTAAAAAACAGCTTCTTTTACATTCAACTTGAATATGGCTCAGTAGTGTTTTCTGAGGTATCCTTTGGGCATAGGCTAAGGATGGTATAGAGATGTGTCTCAGCCATTTTCCTTTCATTTTAAAACTTTGTGTTTTGGTCCCAGATCGTAAGATGTATCACTTTTTATATTTTTGACTCTATTTTTTCAGTGTCAAACACAAATACTTATTTATGGCCAGGAATTAAGTCCAATTAGACTGCTGTTAAATACTTTTGAAGACAAGTGCTGCTTTCACACCCTTGAGTCTATCTTGCCATATTCATACAGCTGAGTATGACTGTAGGTTGCTTTTCTCCCTTGACACCTGACAAAGCATTTGCTAGAACGTTGAGACACAGCTAATCATCGTACTTGAGGCTCCCAGAAGAGTTTCAGGTCAACGTCTCAAAGACTTTTATCTAATGTGTACATTGTCATCAGCAACAGGGGCTTAACCCAGCTCTGGGAGGCAAGCAAGAGCAATGGACATAGGCTGCCTTGTTTGTAGCCTCTTGGATCAGTAACAAAAAGTTAGGGTTCCTGACCAGGTACAAGGGTTTTTGTTTGATAGTGTATGACTCTTGGTGTGGAACATTCCTATATGTCTAGACACTTTAAAGATCAATATTAATAAAAGCATCTTGGTACTGCCACAAAAGTACACAAGAAGACAAAGTCCATCATGCTAACATAAGTGCATATAACTGTAGCCATCTGATAACTGAGAAACACACATTGGAGAAGAGACAGCATCTTCAACAAATGATGTTGAGAAAACTAAATTGCTGCTGTCTTTGACCACTCTCTGTAGCCCAAGCTGGCCTTGAACTCAGAGATTTGACTGCTTCTGCCTCTTCAGTGCTTAGATTAAAATCAAGTGCCTGTACTTTCAGGGATCATTTCCATATTTTTTACTAAGTGCTATATTCTTAAAGAACAAAGAAAGTCAAAAAACATGTTTTAAGAAGAAGACAAAAATATACACAAAACAAACATCTCAGAAAAATATTAAAAGATGCAGTTGACATAACACAGTCATGTGATTCTAAACAATGGAAAGCTAAAGGATATACTTTTAGCATAAAGAAATAATACCATTTCAGCACAGAAATTTGGTGAGAAATCTAAATGTGATTAGAGAGATAGCTCAGTGTTGAAGATCACTTGCTACCCTCCTAGAGGACCCACATGACAGCTCAAAAACAACTCTAACTCCAGTACCAAGGAATCTGATACTCTCTCTTAGCATTTATGGGCATAACACACACAAACATTTAATAGATATTAATGTAGATAGCAAACACAAATACCTGGAATATTCAAAAATTCAATAAAGTGTAGATATTTTCCATATTCTCCCCTTATCAATCATATTTTGCTCAAATAATTTGATAAATTACCTGGCATTTTAGGTACATAATGAGAACACACAGGAGAGTAACATAATTTATCCAGTTTGACTTCCATTCACCATGTTATCACTGGTTATTAGGAACCTGTTATTAGAATATTCGAATATATATGGAATAGAGTAATGCAATCAAAGATACACTCTTAGGAAATTATATTTGCTTGTTTTTGAATCGGGGTCTCCCCATATAATTTGGCATGTACTGGAACTCCCTATGAAGACTAAGTTAGCCTTGAATTCATAGAGATTCACCTACATATGCTTACCAAGTGTTGGGATCAAAGGCTGTGCCATCTTGTCCAGAAGGATCATAACTGAAAAAAGAACAGTACCAAGAATGTTGGGTGAAAGAACAATGATTGTGGGATGGCAAAGGTAATAGAGCTTTTTCCCAGTTAGTTTTCATTGTCAGTTTGAAACAGCCTGTGTCTTTTGAGAAGAAACCTTGTTTGAGGAATTGGCTCATGGGCATATCTGTGTATTGTTTCTCTTCCAAAACCCTTGAGGTCAGTCCATAATATCAACTGCATAAACATACAGGTAATACTCTTCAAAAGATGGGGCTCTTACAGAGTTGGGATGAGCTCAAAGACATCAAATTTTATGCTTCCCTCTCATGGTGTCTTGGTAGTGCAGCTTTCGAACAGAACAATTCTGATCCATCCCCACTTTCTTGAGATATCTTGACTGGTGATTTCCCCTAACTTCCAGTCTTCATCTCTGGTCCAGCATGTGATGGGATTTGCTTTGGTACAGCCCTTTAAATGCCTTTAACTTTCCTGCTATTGTTGTAACATTAGGCATATTTAGCCACCTGGTCATTATTGGAGCTTGAGGGATTCAGAGCTGGGTAAGTCTTTGATGACTTTGCTCCCCTACTGGGCTTGCTTACAGTTGTCTGATTGTATTTAAGGCCAAACAACAGGAAAGATCAGGTTATTGGCACTGTAAACCATGCCAAGACATGATGAATGGGAAGGACTTATGCTCAATGTGGGGTTTATGCCCAACTACTCTTACTGTGCTAAATTGACAAAGTTTTAACCTGCTCTCTAAAGATCTAAATCAAGTGAGATGAGTCCATGCATAAAGGCACTTAGTTGATGTGAAACCTAACAACCTAAGCTCAATTCCCAGCACTCACATGATAGAAAAGTTATCAACTCCCAAGTCCTTCATGGATGCATGTGCATGAAGGTGTACGAACAAACAGACACACACACACACACACACACACACACACACACACATACACACAAAGAAATGTACACACACACACACAGGAACACACAAATAAATGTAACATATGTAAATAAAAACTGTTGTACTCTGTATCCATACCTATGGTAAGCTTTCAACCCTCTGCACAGAAGCTTCTTGAAATGGACAGCAGTCAACAGAGAGACTCACAGCTAATAAAAATACAGTGATCATGTGATCTTGGAGTGCTCATTCCCCAAGTTGAACATCTATATCACCTCCCTTCCCTTCAGGCTCAGGGAAGATTGAGAGGTTGTAGAAAGACTGTAAGAACTAGACATTGCTGAGGACCAGAACACAGTAATGTCTTCTTGATATGACAGGACCACTGCAGTCATGATGAACTCACACCCCTTGTGGTTTCTGGCAGGAGGTCAATCCAATTAGCATTCTGGCATGAATCAAAGAAGGGATCCTGGAACCCATTCTGTAGCTGAAAGGTATGGGCAGTGGATAGTTATAGCAGAAATCAGAGTGATTTTTCTTCACTTATAGGTTGCCCTTCTTCTGGTGGATGGCCTCAAACTGAAGAAAGTGTTGGCAGTAATGATCTCTGAGGGGTACTAATTGATAATATGAGCAGTTGGTAAGTTGAGAGGGAACCACAAGCCTATGTAGGAAATGTTAGGAGGTATAGGGGTGAATATGTTTAAAATACATTGTATACATATTAAATTCTCAAAAATAGATAAAATTAAAACATTGACAGAAACATAATAGAGGGCAAAAAATGCAGATATCCAACCTAACATTGTTTTTACAACACTCAGAGCCCCATGAACTTCTACTTTATGAAGTGTCCAAAGCTTGTTATTTCACAACAGAAATAGCAGGACGAATGCAAACTAAGAACATTGTAGAGAATTATGGGTATATTCATTCTTATAGTGATTCCTACACAGGTGTATGCATATGCAAAGCCATCAAAATGTACAAATTTAATATATGTGCATTTTATTGATTATTTGTGAATGTGTGTGTGTAAGCATTTGTTTATGTGGTTTTGGGAGTAGGTGTGAATGCATGAAGAATGGATGTGTTTGTGTGTGTGTGTGTGTGTGTGTGTGTGTGTTTGTTTGTGTTTGTTTGTATATTGTTTGTGTAGAGCAGAGGACAATTTTCCTGATTCTCAGATTTTATCCTCCTTTAAAACTCTACAAACAAAATAACAACAACAGCCACAACCACAACAACAACTTAACAAACCTCTAAAGTCTCTCAATGTTCTGGGATTTACAAAGTAGAGTGGTGTAGCTCGTCAACAAGGATCAAGGATATACCCTTCAGTTTGTCCATAGCACATTACATACAAGTTTTAAGCAACACACAAAGATTTTGAAAATGTATTTCCTTTTGGAAACAGGGTCTCACTATGTGAACTCATAGTTATTTGCCTACATCTGCCTCTTGAGTTTTGAGATTAAAAGCCACTATCACCATTCCAAGCTGATGGATTTTTTTCAATTTTTCATGTCAATTCTGTGGATCAAACTTGTGTCCCTCATGCCTGTGAGGAATCATCTGAAACATTTCTCCAGCCCCAACTTCCTATTTTAGAAGTAATTCTCCCATAAATCAGTTTCAGGATCTCTCCTGAAGGGATTAAAAATGTTGTAGAATATACACAGTAGAGAGATCTGGAAAGGCACAATGTTCTTTACAATACCCTGTAGACATTCCTTCCTTCATCTTTGGAGTAGTGGTTGGCAGACCACTACTTCCTGTCCTACTCCTCCCCCACTTTCTGAAGAGGCAGGCTATATCACTGCCACACTTGCAGGTTCCCGTCAAGTTTGCTGTCTTTGGTACACACTGGCACCTTTGATGGGATGAAGTCTTTGACCCATCTGAGTGTCTTAATACATGAGATCATGAGGAGTGTAAGAACACCACACGTAGGTAGGAGTCCTATTGTTGATGTGCTGCCTATCTTGGGATTGAAGTGCCACCCACAGTTCATATCCATGTAAAACCCTGAACCCATGCTGCATCCCTATCCACTGACATATAGGAATACCCTGGGTTTTCCCTGTTACTCTATAAAATAAATCTTAAGGGGGACATATAAACTAGTTCTGTTCTTACACTCCAATGATTGTCCATCAGGGGTTGTTCATCATTCTCTGAATCTTGTAGAAACCAATATTCCTTTTTATTATATACCATCTCTACCCTTCCTCCAACTCCTCCTACTATACCACCAGTAGAGAGTGAGAGTGACAGATATATTTTCATATCTGATTGATTTTTTTGTTACCACCACACAAACTAAGTGTGGTGAATTCTGTCCATGACATCATGACCATGGGTCAGCTCCCAGACCTATTTACTGATGTTTTTTAGGTCTTTGGACCCACTTGGGGTCGCAGAGCTGTCCAGGTCTTCATTTGGAACCTGAGCAGTATTGGGGCATTGTGACACTTCCTCTGGTCTGGTAAAGTTTGTATTCTCATTCACTTGGTCTTGAAGGAGCATGCCAGGATCGGTTCAGTAGTCTCTCCATGAATTCTAGTGCTGAGGGTTCTCTTCAACTTTGTCCTAGGTATCTTTCGAAGAGATATTTCCCCCTTCTTTGTTATCTGAAAAAACTACATACAAATGTCATCAGGGCACTGGTTTGGGACAAAGCGAGATAGAATGTGGATGGAGATTCATAAGACGGGCAGAGGTAGATGTGAAGTTTATAGCAGGCCTGAGAAAGTCTTAGGGGAAGGGATGGTTGCAGAAGGGAGGGAATGAGCTTAGCTTGGGACCTCTCACCTTACTAGGAGTTCGGCAACGAGATTTGTGCTGACTCTTCTTGGGGAGTTTGTACCTTGAAAGGCGGGAAGCAGAGCTCTGCTTCATCTTTGGCTTGGACTTTTTGACTGCTGTTGCTGATGCCTTAGCTCTAGCCTTGGGGGCTTTCTTGGCAGGTGGTGTCATATCGGAGCTCTCCCAGGGACTGGCCACAGAGCTCTCTCTGTGCACCCTGCCTATGTCCCTGCCAGAACAGTCGTGGGCCACTCCCCTCACTCTTGATTGGTCAGCAGAGTCCTCCTTAGTCTATGGCAAGTAAGGATTGGATAACACCTCACAAAGGCCTAGCTTTGACCCCTTTGAGGATATCTAACCTATGCCAGGTATGATTTGAAGGCTTGCAAGTACATAGGTCATGTAATGTGTGCCTGCTGCCATATTCCCTGAATCTATGCTCATCTGTGGGGAGCCAAACCTGTGAGGTGCCAAGAGCCAAACCTGAAATTATCCGCTGTTCTGTGAAGCATAATAGTCAGTTAAGGTGCAAGGTTAGAAAGGACAGGGCGTTTACACTCTCGGGTCCCAGAGTTTGAAAGACTGTCTGGTATTTCCTGTAACTGGTTAAGGTAGTGGGTTAGCCTTGGGGCATGTGTAACTTTCCCGCCTGCCTCAATTCTTAAGCTGCTGTTCCGAAGTAAACTTCGGAGGAGCTTGAATGGAGAGACTTTGTCTTGCTCCCAGGTACCCCATGTTTCTTGTCTCGTTCTTTCATCCGTCAGTCCCCTTTCCCTAGGACCACACTGAATTCCCTGCAGGCTGGGGTAATTCGTGCCCAGCCTTGGAGCTTGAGGAATGGGATGGCAGCTGATGGACGCTGCTCAGGGAAGTATGGCCAGATGATTTTCATTGGAATCGACAAGAGAGTATTCCGGCTTGAGATCGCCAGAATGACCCATCTGTGAGACAGATCTGGTGTGGAGGTGAGTGAGCACCACAAACATGGGACAAGCATTGGCTAAGCATCACTTATTCCAAAAGGGTCTCAGGGAGTCCCTCAAGGCACGAGGTACCAGGGGAAAAAAAGAAAGATTTGAAAAAGCTCTTTTCCATTGTTCCCCCACGAGGCTATAAGAGATGGACTAGATTAAGAGATATTTGAGCCAGAAAAAGTGACCTTCCAGACATTTTTTTTGAAAAAAGATGAACTAGCAGTAAATAAACCTTATTAAAGGACAAGGTAATGGTAAAATGTGTTTTATATATGTGTTTACAAGTAATGGTAAAATGTGTTTTATATATGTGTTTACGAGTAATGGTAAAATGTGTTCTGTGTATGTGTTTACAAGTAATGGTAAAATGTGTTTTATGTATATGCTTAGAGTTATGCTAAAATCTAGAGAAGTGAATGTAATTCTCATAGGTGCTTTTAGTCTTTGGACCCTGACTAGAGATAGCTTATACCCTAAACATGGAAGAATGGATTTGAGAAAAGTAAACCTCCCCAACTATCCGGGAAAGGAAAATGAATGTATGCAGTTTCAGAACTCTCCTGGGGACAAGAGAAGGACAGGAGCCATCCTGACTTTTCTCTGGCCCCTACAGGAGAAATGCTCCCCTAGGGACAGAAGGAGATTGGTGCACCAATCTGTCCATGTGTCAAAACTGACCGTTTTATGTTAAGTCTGTGTTCTTGTGTCATATGAATGGAAGTTGTTCTGTGTTACATGTTGAAAAGAAAAGAAAAATTGTTCCAGGACAGCCAGAGCTACACAGAGAAACCCTGTTTCGAAAAACCAAAAAAAAAAAAAAGAAAAAGAAAAGAAAAATTGATTAAAACTTTATCCGCTAGCTATCTACCCCTTGATTTAGCTTAACTTGTTCTAAAAAGAAGTCTCAATTGGCCTTTGGAGTCAAGCGCAGCCAGAGAAGCACTGCCAGAGGCTTAATTGTATGCAAAAGGTGCTCTTAAAGGGGCCAGCAGCTTCTTGGCTTCTATGGTAAGGGAGCTGACGGATGTTTCTCCTAGAAAAATTTTTGTGACTGTGATTATTGGGTTCAGTAGGTAATGAAAGACACCCAAGCTGGGGAGACCCTCACTCAAGGTTTGGGACGGCATGACCCCCCAAGAACTCATGAAAGACCGTCCTTGCTGCAGTCACATGAGGTTTATTCAGGGGACCAGTGCACTGGGGTCGAGCTTGTAACCTACGCAGAGGCAGAGGAGTTCGACCCTGAGCAGTTAAAGTCAGGGGTGTTTAAAGGGAAAAACCACAAAGCAAGGGGTGGGGAACAGAAAGAATTTGTGTTATGGGGAAGTACAGAATGTTCTAAGTTAGTCACAAGGCAGTTGCACAAACATTTTTGTGGTTAGCTAGTTCCTGGAACATTGTGCCTCTGGCCCTGGGGCCAGGCTAGGGTCAGCCATTTCTTAGGGGGAAGAATGCAGCCAGGTGGGGTTTGGCCAAGCATGCAATTTCAGTCCTATTTCTGTTTCTGGCTCCAAGTGTGCTAGGGGTCTAATTTTTCTCATAAGGGGATCAGGTCTTTCATTCCCCACTTCTTCTAGTGCCTAGTTCTAATCTTAGAACTATATTTCTGTATCATCGTAGACCTATTTGTCGGGTTCCCCCAAAGCCTGGTATTGCTGTCTTAACATTAGAATCTGTACAGCACTTACTCTTTCCCTGACAAAAGCTATTAATCTATAAACTAAACAGGGTCCAATAGTGAGCAAAAGGAATAAAATCAGCAGGGGTCCTGCTAAGGCAGAAAACAGAGTCATCATCCAAGGTGACTTGCTGAACCGTCCTTCAAACCACCCCTGTCCAGCCTCCCGTTCTCTCTTGCGTCTTTTTAGCCTTTCTCTAATCTTGCTCATGGAGTCCTTGATGGCCCTGAGTGATCAACATAAAAGCAACATTCTTTTTTTAAGGCTGCACATAATCCTCCTTCTTTTAGGAATAGCAAATCTAACCCTCTCCTGCTTTGTAGAACTACTTCTGACAGGGAGGTCAAGGATTCTTCTAAGTTACTGACAGACTTTTCTAAAACTTGAAGGTCCTCGTTCATGGTGGCCTGAAGTTCACTCAATCCTTTTTCTAACTGCAGTGGTCCAGTGACCAGGGCTGCAGTCCCTGTTTCTACTCTGGCCGTTACCCCCAGCCCCAGTATGACTACTAGGGTTAGAGATACAGGTTCTCTTTTAAACCAAGTGGGTCGAGAGTCATATTCATCAACGACCTCTTCTTCAGGATGGTAATAGACTCGGGGAACAAGCTGAACCATAATACAGAAATCTTTAGACTGGTTGAAGCTGAAATGGAGACACAAGGGGTTAATCCAGGTGGTATTGCATGTCCACCATCTGTTTTATCTGTTATATATTTGTTTGACTCTGTCTGGTTGAGGGCCACAGAGGAACTACAAAGGTGATGATGGGTCGCGGGCACCCTGCCTATACAGAGTCCTTTTCCCGAAACTTCGGTCAGGGTGAGTTTATTTTGAGATCCCCAAGGGCATTGCCCTGCAGAATGGTCTGTGATATTAAAAGACCCTGTTACAGCCAGGCCCTCATAATAAGGGGGTCCGGAAGACAGACAGAGCCAACAGGACGAGGTGGCCTCTGGATTGGTGTTGTTAAGGGCCTGGAAGGCTCCCTGTATAAGATTGGACATCCTTTGTCCTATCGATACTGGGGGCTGGTAAGGTGTCTCATTAGGGGCCCTAGTGGGGATAATTGGAGATCTCATGGCTAGGCTGATGGTGGTGGAATCAAATACAGGTTTTGGGGGTAGCGGGGCTGGGAGGCCCTGCTCAGCCAGCACTCTGTTAGGCCTGACTGACAACGATGGGGGGCTTTCTATCTTTAGTCTTATGGTGAAGATAACGCCATCATCATAACCTCCCTTATAAAGCCTTAAACCCCATGAAACACCCCTAGTCCATAGCTTGGATTTTTTTCTGGATCTGTGAACTAGATATGCAACGGGTGGCACCAGCCTGAACATTCTGGCACGCTGCTCCAGTCATAAATTACTTTACCAAGACCAGGGTGCGTATAGTTAGCAATAACCTTAATATAGTCCCAGGAAGAGGAAGGATTCCAGTAGGTGTCACCTGTGGTCTCACAGCCCCAGCTACGGCAGTAGTAGCCGTCTCTGCCTCCGCACTGTGAGCTTAAGGCGAGGTCTCTATGGAAGCCAGGGCAAACATAGAAGATAAGAACACTCAGCATGGCTCTTCTGTCTGGTGTACCACAGCCTCCCCACGGTTCAAGGCCAGATCTCCCGGGAGGGGAAGGCAAGGAGGGTGCCCTCCACTGTTGATCAAAATATTCTTCTAAGTCCCAGTTACCTGAGGCACCCACAGTTAATTTGCAAAGGTCAAATTAGGCCACCAAGAGTAGGCCACCAAGTCCAGGGCGGTGCTGTGTGGCTTATTGACCATATCATTTCCCCTGTGGCTGATGACACTTGCCAGGTTAATTTCTGGGGGGCAGGAGGATTTTACCTGGTACCTGAGTCATGTACATGACACAGACGTAGCTTAAGAGAATCGGCAGTCTTTTCCAATTTCCATTCATCTTGGACAGGCTCTGGGGCCCTCTTGACGTGGGAAGCGTGGATCCAGGCTGGGATGCTTTCAACCTTAACCGCTGTGGGGGTGGTTAAGAGTACTAAGTATGGTCCCTTCCAGCGAGGCTCGAGGTTGCCCACTCGATGGCGCCGGACCAGGACAGCATCTCCGATCTGGAACTGATGGGGCACGTCGGTACTCCCAGTCTCATAGGCTCCCTTTATCTGTTCCCAGGCTTGACGTCTGACCAACTCAATGGCCTTCAATCAGGCAAACAGGGGTTTGAGAAAGAGAAACATCAGGGTCAAAAACTCCACCTGCCTCAGTAAGTGGTGGTGGTCCCCCTCATAAGATCTCTCTCATAAGGAGTGAGTTTAAACCTTCCAGGAGTGTTCCGAACTCGGAACAGGGCAAAGGGAAGGAGGGCTGTCCAGTCTTTCCCGCTGGTCTCTAAGGCTAATTTTGTCAAGGTCTCTTTTAGAGTTCTGTTTATCCTCTCTACCTGACCTGAGCTCTGGGGTCTATAAGCACAATGTAATTTCCAATTAATCCCCAGTTGTGTGGCCAGTCCCTGACTTATCTGGGCAACGAAGGCTGGTCCATTATCAGACCCGATTACCTTGGGAATTCCAAACCTTGGAAAGATTTCTTCAAGGATCTTCTTAGCCACCACATTGGCAGTTTCAGTCTTGGTAGGGAAGGCTTCCACCCATCCTGAAAAAGTATCTATAAAAACTAGCAAATACTTTTTGCCATATTTGGCTGGCTTAATTTCTGTAAAGTCCACTTCCCAATATGCTCTGGGGCAGTCGCCCCTAAGTCTCTTGCCATGACTATTAATGGAATGCCCTGCATTGGTCAGGGTACATGCCTCACACCTTCTGACCACGTCTTGTGCCAAATCTGGAAGTCTAATAACATGGTAATCAGAGGATCTCACAATGTCTATAAGTTTCTTTGTTCCTAGATGGGTTAGGTGATGAAGGTTGGCAACATACTTATGCCCTTCCTCCTGAGGGAGCACCTGCTTGCCTTCTTCAGTTTCAGCCACCCCATAGGGGGTATAGCCCTGAACTATGCCTGGTTTGTCCATAACTTGATAATCTTCAGGAGTATATCTAAAGCTGGTCCCTCTGACATCATAATAATCCTTCAATTTTTGGGCAGCCAGAATCATGGCTCCTTGCACTGCTTGCTTAGTGGTCAAGTCTGCCATCTGATTTCCTCGAGCCACAGCATCCTGACCTTTCTGGTGTCCTGAACAATGTATAATGGCTACCTTCCTTGGTAAGTGTATGGCCTCAAGGAGGCTCAAAATTTCTTCTTTGTTTTTGATGTCTTTTCCTGCAGATGTCAGCAGCCCTCTCTGTCTATAGATGGCTCCATGTATATGGGCAGTTGCAAAAGCATACCTGCTGTCAGTATAGATATTGACAGACTTCCTCTCTGCCATCTGTAGAGCTTGTACCAGAGCCATAAGTTCAGCTTTCTGGGCTGAGGTCCCTTCGGGAAGGCTGCTGGCCCAGATTATTTGTTTTCCATCCACCACTGCTGCCCCCGCCTTCTGCTTACCTTCAATCACAAAGCTGCTGCCATTGGTATACCAGTTGCAGCTTCCAGGCCAGGGCTGATCCTTGAGGTCATTTCGGGTGCCAGTTTCTTCTGCCAGGATGTCAGCACATTGATGAGTAGGCTGGGATTCATCAGCCTCTGGCAGCAAGGTAGCGGGGTTGAGGATAGCAGGGGGAGCAAAGGTCACTTGCTCAGTCAACAGGAGGCTCTGGTAATGTATCATCCAGGCCTTGGTCATTCAGCAGTCAGGGGGCTGTCTGATGATGCTTTCAAGAGCGTGGGGTGCTATCACAGTGGTCTGTTGCCCCAGAGTGAGCTTGTCAGCATCTTTGAGGAATAGGGCTACTGCAGCGATGGCTTTTAGACAGGTAGGCCACCCGCTTGCGACCGAGTCCAGTTTTTTTGACAGATAAGCCACAGGTCTCTTCCAAGGTCCCAGGGTCTGGGTCAGGACTCCTCTCGAAACCCCAGCCCTTTCATCCACATATAGGGTAAAGGGTTTAGTCAAGTCAGGCAGGGCCAGGGCAGGTGCAGTCAAAAGGGCCTTTTTGATTGTTTCAAAGGCTTTCTGATGATCTGGAGTTCACATGAACGCTCCCCCCTCTTTAGTCAGGGGGTACAATGGGGCAGCTAGGGTTGCAAACCCTGGTATCCACAGTCTATAGAAACCAGCAGTGACTAGGAATTCCCTTACCTGTCTGGGTGTAGTTGGGGTGGGGATCTGGGTCACAGTCTTCTTCCTGGCTTCCGTAAGCCATCATTTCCCATCTCTGAGAACATATCCCAGATAGGTGACCTCTGTCTGGCACAATTGCGCTTTCTTTGCCGACGCCCTGTATCCCAACTCACCCAGTTCAGTCAGAAGTTTTTTGGTTCCATGCTGGCATTTGAGCTCAGTGGTGGTGGCTAGAAGCAAATCATCAACATATTGAAGCAGTGTAATTTGGGGGTTCTTAGCTCTGAAGGTGGCCAGGTCTCAGTGGAGGGCCTCATCGAAGAGGGTGGGTGAATTTTTGAACCCCTGAGGTAGCCTGGTCCAGCTGCCCTGCCCATCCAGTGTCTGGATCTCTCCATTCGAAGGCAAAAATGGGCTGACTTGAATGATGTAACTTGAGGCAGAAAAAGGCATCTTTTAAGTCCAAAACAGTATACCATTTTTGGTTGGGGGGGGGGAGGGAGCTGAGGAGGTTGTAAGGGTTAGGAACTGTTGGGTGTATGTCCTGTACTCTTTTATTGACTGCCCTCAAATCCTGCACTGGCCGGTAGTCACTAGTGCCAGGTTTCTTGACTGGTAACAAAGGTGTATTCCAGGGTGACTGACAGGGGATCAAAAATTTGCCTTGTGTAGAAGCCTCTGGATATGAGGTCTAATTCCCTCTCTGGCCTCCTTACTCATGGGGTATTGGCGAACCCCAATGGGGGTGGCATTTGTCTTTAGCCCCACAACTACTGGGGGAACTCATGCCGCCATCCCCATGCCCCCAGTCTCTGCCCATGCCTTGGGAAATGCTGTCAGCCATCCTCTTAAATCAGGTGTCTTTGCCTTACCAGGAGGCTCATGCAGCCTATATTCTTTGTCTAGCTTTAGAGTCAATATCATGGAAGTTGGGTTTTGCCATGTCACTTCTAGTCCCTCTTGGGAGAATCTGATCTGGGCCTTTAATTTTGTCAGCAGGTCCCTTCCCAACAAGGGCATAGGGCACTCGGGGATGACCAAGAAAGAGTGAGTCACCTGCCCCTTTCCTAGGTCTATTTGTCTGGAAGTGGTCCATTGGTATTGTTTCTGTCCAGTGGCTCCAACGACCACAGTCTTTTTGTTTTTTAGCTTTCCTAAGGGCTGTTTCAAGACTGAAAATTCAGCTCCAGTATCTACCAGAAAGCTCATAGGGGTCCCCTCCACAGTTAGGGTTACCTTAGGCTCGGGGAGGGGGTCCGAGCCCCGTCCCCTCTAATCATCTTCTTCTAGAGTTAAGACCTTGGAGGCCTTAGTCTTCCTCCTTGGACATTCTTTCGCCCAATGTCCTTTCTCTCTACAGTAGGCACATTGGTTCCTCTCTAGTGGGGGCCTCTTCCCTCCTTCTCTCATTCGTGGTCTTCTGTTGCCCAGGTCCCTTGTCTGTCTAAGTCCTGTCTTTTCTCTCTCTCCTACCACTGCAGCCAAAATCCTAGTCAGATTCCTTTCCTGTCTACTATCCCTCCGGTTCTCCCTCTCTTCTGCTTCCCGCTTCTCCCTCTCTTTCTTTTCTTCTTCCGTCTCCCTTTTATGAAACACTTTCTCTGCCTCCTTGACTAAATCCTGCAGAGACAGGGTCTGCAGTCCTTCTAAACATTGTAGCTTTTTCTTAATATCTGATGCTGATTGCCCTATAAAGGCCATAGCTACTGCCGCCTGCTGACCCTCAGAGGTTGGGTCAAAAGGGGTATAACACCTATAGGCCTCCATCAAATGTTCTAGGAACACAGACGGGGGTTCGGCTGGTCCTTCGAGGACCTCTCTTACCTTAGCCAAATTGGTGGGGTGTCTGGCCGCCCCTTTGAGACCTGCCACGAGAGCCTGGTGATAGGCTGTCAGCCGCTCCCTACCTTCTGCCGTGTTGAAGTCCCAGTTAGGGTGGTTCACGGGAAATCCGGCATCTATCAAATTCAGAAGGTTGGTGGGAGTCCCATCCGGCCCTGGAACATTTTTATGAGCTTCCAGGAGAATCCTCTCTTTCTCCTCAGTAGTAAAGAGAACCTGCAGGAGTTGCTGGCAGTCATCCCAAGTAGGCTGGTTGGGAAAACATTAGGGACTCCACCAGTTCTGTTAGGCTGACAGGGTTTTCTGAAAAAGAAGGGTGGTTAGTCTTCCAATTGTAAAGATCAGCAGAGGAGAATGGCCAGTATTGGAGGGGTTGTAGTTGAAGGAGGTCAACCGGGGGCCCGTAGACATGAAGCGGCAACGCTGTGGTGGAGTCCGGCCCTCCAGGGCCCTATGCAGGACTCTGGGTGCGCTGACTTCAGGTTCTGGTGGCCGGTCCGCCCTCCGCACCGCCGCTGGCCCCGTGATCCAGCACCTGAGGTAGAGGGTAAGGTGGGGGGAGAGGAATTGGTCATTTGGGTGGCTCCTCAATCTCAGGATAGACCTTAGGAGGAGCCAAAGGCTGACTTTCCAGCTGAGTCTCAGGCTTTGGAGTTTTTGCTTTCGGTTTGAGTTCCGATTCTCTGAGGGCCAGGACTCGGTAGCCTGGCTTTTGTTTCTGCGCCCAGGGCTTAAGCCATGGAGGGGGATCTTGTGCAAGATCCTCCCAGACAAGGATGTAAGGTGCCTGGTCAGGATGGAGCCCTGTTCCCTTTTGAAGAACGATGGCTTTCACTGCCGAAATAATAGAGAGGTTAAGGGTGCCCTCCGGGGGCCAGCCAACATCAAAAGTCGGCCACTCCGAAGAACAAAATGTCCGCCATGGCCCTTTCTTTACCTCAACTGACAAATTGTGTGCCCTAACCTTAATCTTAGTCCAATGTCCTAAAGTCAAACCTAGAGGAGTCGTTATTATCTGTCCCATCGTTAAAGTCACAAACAAGACAAAACAGATACTGAAAATACACAGACAAAGACTAACAAGCGCCCACTTCCACCGAGGCAGGCGAGCCCAATTCAGAAAAACAGACGGCCGGGAGGACCACATCTTCTCCAGCACCCCGACGGGAATCTCCCAGGTGTCCCTGGGGTCCCTCCAGACCTCCAGGGACGCCTCCCAGGGTGACAGTCAGTGATCCCCTAGCACGTCTGCTGATCACGCCCTTGGCCTCTACCTGAGACCAAGAGATCGTCGTCTCCTCACGAAGACGCGAGTGACTGCATAAACCGAAAGTACAGAATCAGACTTCAACCAACACAGACAGACAAAAACAAACAGACTGAAAATACACAGACAAAGACTGACAAGCGCCTGCTTCCACTGAGACAGGCGAGCCCAATTCAGAAAACCAGAGATATCATCTGTCCCATCGTCAAAGTCACAAACAAGACAAAACAGATACTGAAAATACACAGACAAAGACTGACAAGGGCCCGTTTCCACCGAGACAAGCAAAACCAATTCAGAAAACCAGATGGCTGGGAGGACCTCGTCCTCTCTGGTACCCCAATCTCCCAGGCGTCCCTGGGGTCCCTCCAGACATCCTGGGAAGTCTCCCAGGGCGACAGTCGGTGATCCCCTAGCCCGTCGGCTGATCACACCCCCAGCCTCTACCAGAGACTGGGAGATCGTCATCCCCTTATGGAGGCACGAGTGACTGCAAACCAGACTTCGTGCAAACTAAAAATACAGATTCAGACTGCAGCCGGCACAGACGAACAAGAACGCAAACAGAATCTCACCTCCAAGTAGGTTTTCGGAGACAACGGTGGTCGCAAATCCTGGGACGAGCCCCCATATGAAAGACCCCCAAACTGGGGAGACCCTCACTCAAGTCTCGGGATAGCGCAATCCCCCAAGAACTCACGAAAGACCATCCTTGCTGCAATCACATGAGGTTTATTGGGGGGACCAGTGCACTGGGGTCGAGCTTGTAACCTACGCAGAGGCAGAGGAGTTCGACCCCGAGCAGTTAAAGTCAGGGGTGTTTAAAGGGAAAAACCACAAAGCAAGGGGTGGGGAACAGAAAGAATTTGTGTTATGGGGAAGTACAGAATGTTCTAAGTTAGTCACAAGGCAGTTGCACAAACGTTTTTGTGGTTAGCTAGTTCCTGGAATATTGTGCCTCTGGCCCTGGGGCCAGGCCAAGGTCAGCCGTTTCTTAGGGGAAAGAATGCAGCCAGGTGGGGTTTGGCCAAGCATGCAATTTCAGTCCTATTTCTGTTTCTGGCTCCAAGTGTGCTAGGGGTCTAATAGTTCTCATAAGGGGGTCAGGTCTTTCAGTAACAAGGTGCTCCTCTCTTGAAATTACAACTAGAAAAAGTTAAATTTCGTCTGATCTAAATAAGTAAATGTGTAGCTACTTCATTTTTGTTTTTGACTGGTTTTAAAAGTATAAATATGTTCTGCATGTCTTGGTTATAGATTATTGGCTTATAAGTTATTGGGTATGATTAAAAATTTGTAACTTTGGTAAAAGTAAGTTGGCTTAAAACTGGTAACTCAGGGTTGGAGTCGTTCTAGATAGCAACACATGGCATGAGCCAACCCAGGGAAACAGGTCTCTAAAGATACGTTTAAATTGGGTAATATTTTATGTAATTCTTATCCTAGAAACCAGACTTATAAAGGATAGGATTTAGGGCAGTGTCTCTTTTGTGAGGTATTAGAGGTCACACCGTCCTGTGTTCATGTGCAGGAACTGGCAGCCAAACTTTGTAGCATGGGGTGAATCACTTAGTGACTTTGGAGAGACTGGATTGTTTGTTGGAGGTTGAGTTTTTCCAAAGTTATGGCTATGTTCTGATGTTACAAGAGAAACTTGAAAATTATAGTTAAACTGCCAGTGTTCTATTAGCTGCAGCTTGCAGTTCAATCACAGCCTCAGGAAAAGCAGAAGGTAGAATTTTTGGAGATACTCTAGCAGGAGTTCCTTTTGTTACACAATTGGCTTATGAGAATGCTAATGCAGCCTGCCGAGCTGCTATTTGGCCATACAGAGCAAAGACAGATTTAGCTGGATATATTCATCTTTGTGAAGAAATCAGACCCTTATACAATCAGGGTTTGGCCATGGCTTGCTGCCTTACAAGGAAACACTGTGCAAGTAGTGCTTCCTACAGAAATGAGGGGATGGAGGATGTTTTAAATGTAGAGGTTTGTGTTATTTAAAAAAAAAAACCAAAAACCCATGACTTTTCCAGGAACAGAGGCAGATGTGGACAATCAAGTCATGCCTCAGGAATCTGATCTTGGTGTAGGAAGTAAACTCTGGGTCTGGTATCAGGAAATAGACCCAATTAAGAAACATTTGCATTTGAGTTGGTGCAAAACTCAGAGCAGCCTCTGCAAAAGCATATGTGGCATTCCTTTTGTGCTTGACCTTTCCTCAGGAAGGAGGGGTCAGCCTCAGACACCAAGGCATTCACAGCAGGCCGCTTATCTAGGTGTCATAAAGAATTATGGCTGCTTTTCTTATAGCATTAACAAAAGACTTGCTCAACTTGTTTTGGTTTCCTTAGGGAGTGGGAGTGGACAAGATGACTCTGGTTCCTCTGATGTGTGCTGAGTTCAGTCTGTTGCTAATGAGAGACCTAACCTTAAATTGATAATTGAAGAAAGTTTTGAAGGATTAATAGACATTGGAGCTGATGTATTCACTCACCTCCAAGGGATTGGTTATTCCATTAATCCAAAATAAAGTTCAAACTTAAGATTTATGAAAGGTTAATGAGGCTAACGAACTTGTGAAGCAATAGAATCTGGCTTGCTTACTCTAGCTGCATTTCCAGGAAATACATATAGAATTATTATGGACTTGGAAGATTGTTTTTATACTGTCTTGATTACAAAGAGTTTGCTTTTAGTGAGTTTGTAATTTTGAAGAGCTCATAAAGCAATGTCATGAAAAGGTTTGGCCTCAAGGAATGGCTCATAGCCTTAAATTATGTTAAAAAAATTTTTTTTTGTTGCTGCTTCAATACAATAAGCTAGGACTTTGAATGTTTCAGTGTATATTTTTCATTATGGAGGGTATTTTTATCGGTTTATCCCTCTGAAAGAGTTTTACTACAAGTCTTTGTTCTTATACAGTGAGCTTTAAAATATTAGAGTAGTTGTTGCTCCAGAAAAGATTCAAAGACAGTATCTTATTCAATATTTGGGGCCTCAGTTATATCCTAAACAAACAGTGACACAGAAAATTCAAGTATTTTTCAAAGTTATTAGGAGATGTTGATTGACCAAGACCTCACCTCAGGCTCCTCACAGGAGGACTTAAGCCTCTATTTGATAACAAGGGATATGCAAATTTTAATTCCTCTGGACAGTTAACTTATAAGAGACAAACAGCTTTGCAGATAGTAGAAGAAGCTATTGTTCAACAACAGATACATTATATAAAATATAGGTCAATTGTTGGCTGTTTGCATTATTGCTACAACTCATGTGCCCTCAGCAGTTCTTTGGCTAAAGGGACCGTTAATATGGATTCACCTTTCTTCATCTCCAAGTAAAGTTTTAACACCCTATTATCAAGCTGCGTTTGTGTTAATACAGAATTATAGAATAGAATCTTAAAAATAATTTGGGAAAGAGCCTGATGAAATATTTATCCCATATTCCAAACAGCAATTAAATTGGTTATTGCAAAACTCTGATATTTGGCCTATTGTATGCACAAACTTTTCAGGGAAAATTGATAACCATTATCCAAAAGATAAGTTGTTGCAATTTGCCTTTATGCATGCTTTTGTATTTCCTGTAAATTTACACATGCAGCCCTTAGGAAATGTATTTACTGTATTTACAGATGGCTCATCTAATGGGAAGACATCATATGTGATTGGATTACATGTTCATTCTCTTTGAGTTTTTCCCCACTTTAGCACAGATAGTCGAATTATGTGTTGTAGTCACTGTTTTTGAAATGTTAAAAAATCAACCTTTAATTTATATACTGATAGCTGATATATAGCTCATGGTTTACAATTACTTGAAACTGTTCCTTTTTTAGATACTACTAATTCTCAAATTTTGCAATTATTTATACAAATACAACTCAGTTTAAGAGAATGTATAGTTCCTTATATTGTAGGACATTTAAGAGCTTATACTAGATTGCCCGGACCCCTTAGTGAGAGCAATGCCACAGCAGATTTGTATACCAAGAAGGTTATAGGCCCTACACAGGAACAATTGGGCAAGCGATCTCACTCTTTACATCATCAAAATAGTAATAGCTTAAGACAATATTTTGGTATTTCTAGAAAATGTACATGTGATATTGTAAAGACTTGTTCTGAATGTCCTCAGTTTCTACCTTGTCCCGACC
This sequence comes from Uromys caudimaculatus, assembly GCA_028551405.1. Classification (NCBI taxonomy): domain Eukaryota; kingdom Metazoa; phylum Chordata; class Mammalia; order Rodentia; family Muridae; genus Uromys; species Uromys caudimaculatus. The sequence goes on from CM052722.1 coordinate 3,705,292, forward strand.
CGCAGGACCTAGTTATTCGCGGTTTCGAGGAGAATCCCAACCTTTAATAGAAATGGGCGAGAGGGAGAAAGAAGCGAGACCAAGCAGATTCTTGTCAAGGTCTGTTTTAATCTTAGAAAGCTACCGTTTATAAAGAGTGAAGGAAAGAGAATTGGAGTAAGGAGGGTAGGGGAAGGGGTAATTCAATAACCGGCTTG
>CM052722.1:3705988-3740089 GCA_028551405.1 Uromys caudimaculatus
AGGATGTTGAACATTTCTTTAGGTGCTTCTCAGCCCTGCGAATTTCCTCAGATGAGAATGCTCTGTTTACCTCTGTTCCCCATTTTTTGATAGGGTTATTTGGTTTTCTGGAGTCTAACTTCTTGAGTTCTTTGTATATATTGGATATTAGCCATCTATTGGATATAGGATTGGTTAAGATCTTTTCCCAATCTGTTGGTTGCCGTTTTGTCCTATTGACAGTGTCCTTTGCTTTACAGAAGACTTGCAATTTCATGAGGTCCCATTTGTCGATTCTTAATCTTAGAGCATAAGCCATTGGTGTTCTGTTCAGGAACTTTTCCCCTGTACCCAGGTGTTCGAAGCTTTTCCCCACTTTTTCTTCTATTAGATTCAGTGTATCTGGTTTTATGTGGAGGTCCTTGATCCACTTGGACTTGACCTTTGTACAGGGAGATAAGAATGGATCAATTCTCATTCTTCTACATGTAGACTGCCAGTTGAACAAGCACCATTTGTTGAAAAGGCTGTCATTTTTCCACTGGGTTGTTTTAGCTTCTTTGTCGAAAATCAAGTGACCATATGTGTGTGGGTTCATTTCTGGGTCTGCAATTCTATTCCATTGATCTCCCTGCCTGTCACTGTACCAATAGCATGCAGTTTTTATCACTACTGCTCTGTAGTGCATCTTGAGGTCAGGGATGCTGATTCTCCCAGAAGTTCTTTTGTTGTTGAGAATAGCTTTTCCTATCCTGGGTATTTTGTTGTTCCAAATGAATTTCAGAATTATTCTTTCTAAGTCTATGAACAATTGAGTTGAAATTTTGATGGGAATTGCATTGAATTTGTAGATTGCTTTTGGCAGGATGGCCATTTTTACTATATTAATTCTGCCAATCCATGAGCATGGGAGATCTTTCCACCTCCTGAGGTGTTCTTTGATTTCTTTCTTCAGAGACTTGAAGTTCTTGCCATACAGATCTTTCACTTGCTTGATTAGAGTCACACCAAGATACTTTATATTGTTTCTGAATATTTTGAAGGGTGTCATTTTTCTAATTTCTTTCTCAGACTGTTTATTCTTCGAGCATAGGAAGGCTACTGATTTGTTTGAGTTAATTTTGTATCCGGCCACTTTGCTGAAGTTGTTTATCAGCTGCAGTTCTCTGGTGGAGTTTTTGGGTCACTTAAGTATACTATCATATCCTCTGCAAATAGTGATAATTTGATTTCTTCCTTACCAATTTGTATCCCTTTGACCTCCTTTTGTTGTCTGATTGCTCTAGCTAGAACTTCAATTACTATATTGAATAGGTAGGGAGAGAGAGGGCAGCCTTGTCTAGTCCCTGATTTTAGTGGGATTGCTTCGAGTTTCTCTCCATTTAGTTTGATGTTGGCTACTGTTTTTTTGTATATTGCTTTTACTCTGTTTAGGTATGGGCCTTGAATTCCTTATCTTTCCAAGACTTTTATCATGAAGGGATGTTGAATTTTGTCAAATACTTTTTCAGCATCTATTGAAATGACCATGTGATTTTTTTTTTGAGTTTGTTTATGTAGTAGATTACATGGATGGATTTCCGGATATTGAACCATCCCTGCATCTCTGGAATGAAGCCTACTTGATCATGATGAATGACAATTTTGATGTGTTCTTGGATTCGGTTTGCGAGAATTTTATTGAGTATTTTTGCATCGATATTCATAAGGGAAATTGGCCTGAAGTTTTCTTTCTTTGTTGGGTCTTTGTGAGGTTTTGGTATCTGTGTCATTGTGGCCTCATATAAGGAATTGGGTAGTGTTCCTTCTGGTTCTATTTTTTGGAATAGTTTGAAGAGTATTGGTATTAGGTCTTCTTTGAAGGTCTGATAGAATTCTGCAGTGAACCCATCTGGTCCTGGGCTTTTTTTGGTTGGCAGACTTTTAATGACTGCTTCGATTTCTTTAGGCATTATGGGACTGTTTAGATGATTTTTCTGATCCTGACTTAACTTTGGCATGTGATACCTGTCTAGAAAATTTTCCATTTCATCCAGATTTTGCAGTTTTGTTGAGTATAGGCTTTTGTAGTAGGATGTAATGATTTTTTGAATTTCCTCAGAATCTGTTGTTATGTCTGTCTCCCTTTTCATTTCTAATTTTGTTAATTTGGATTCTGTCTCTGTGTCTCTGGTTATTCTGGCTAAGGGTTTATCTATCTTGTTGATTTTCTCAAAGAACCAACTCCTGGTTTTCTTGATTCTTTGTATAGTTCTTTTTGTTTCTACTTGGTAGATTTCAACCCTGAGTTTGATTATTTCCTGCCTTCTACTCCTCTTGGGTGCATTAGCTTATTTTTGTTCTAGAGCTTTCAGGTGTGCTCTTAAACTGCTAGTGTATGCTCTCTCCAGTTTCTTTTTGGAGGCACTCAAAGCTATGAGTTTTCCTCTTAACACTGCTTTCATTGTGTCCTATAAGTTTGGGTATGTTGTGCTTTCATTTTCATTATATTCTAGAAAGTCTTTAATTTCTTTCTGTATTTCTTCCTTGACCAAGTTGTCATTGAGTAGAGCATTGTTCAGCTTCCATGTGTATGTGGGCTTTCTGTTGTTATTGTTGCCATTGAATACCAGCCTTAATCCGTAGTGATCTGATAGGAGGCATTGATTATTTCCATCTTCTTGTATCTGTTGACGTTTGTTTTCTGACTGATTATATGGTAAATTTTGGAGAAGGTACCATGAGGTGCTGAGAAGAAAGTATATTCTTTTGATTTAGGATGAAATATTGTATAGATATCTGTTAAATCCATTTGTTCTGTTAGTTTCACTGTGTCTCTGTTTAGTTAGTGATTCCAAGATCTCTCTATTGATGATAATGGGGTGTTGAATTCTACTACTATTATTGTGTGAGGTGCAATGTGTGCTTTGAGCTTCAGCAAAGTTTCTTTTATGAATGTGGATGCCCTTGCCACATCCCACTACCACAGATCTATATGCTAAGAGAGAGGACTGCTCATACCAGAGGAAACAAACAAATTCTGGATCTCATAGATGTCCCAATGAAGCCAGTAACCGTGAGTATTCATGCCCAAGACATCAGGAAGAAAGCAAGCAAGCAAAAGATTTTCTAGGCCAAATGCACAGATGGACTCATTTATGGGATATAAAGCTTTTCCATGTCTAAGCAGTTAAGGGACCTAGAGTATATAAGAAAATCCTGTAAGGGCCAGGGATCAGGAAATTTGTTGTAAGATTGTATCTCCTTGTCATGTCAAAAGCTAAACCCAGAAACTATCACCACTGTCACTTCCCAAACATGAGCTAAACAAGGATGGAAAACCAGGCATTCCAAGGTAAACAAAGAAATTCCCACCGGCCTCAGCTTACACAAAAAACTATACTAAATTAAGGAATGCTGTGAAGAAAAATAGTCTTCCAAGGTGAAGAGCACAACACTTGACTGTCCACTGAGAAAATTTCAGCCCTGAAAACATATGTGCATGTATCATTATACGATCCAATCAGTTTATGTTTAGAAACACATATGCAATAATAATTAAAGAGAAGAGGCCATGAAGTTGAAATAGAGCAAGAAGGGTTCTCTCAGGTTTTTGGTTTGAAAGGGGAAAGAAGAAATGCTGTAATTATTTTAGAATCACAAACTATTCAATAACAACACAGGAAAACTTGTACTACCATGTGAACCAAGAACTGCAACCTTAGTCATTTGTCTCAAGAAAAGACTATTAACATTCCCCAAAACACTTAATACAGGTATTCGACATGTTAGATATGTCTAAAACTCTAGACTGGAGGGTATTCACAAGATAAATGGCTATGTGGATGAATAAAATAAAATGGCTATGTCTCAACATGGAAATATTTTCAATATCTACGGATATAGCTCAGAAGTATAGTTAGAAATCTCTGAATTCTAGATTTAGTACCAAACAATAAGAAGATTATACTTCCCATGCAATGTTGAGTTTCAGAAGGTTCGATTAAATGAACCAGCAAAAAGATATCTGTGGAAGCAGATTCATGTTGTCATGTTGACTCTTCTGAATGCCTATGGGCCAGTAAAGTACGTTTTATCTGTCTCTGCATTGGAAATTTAAGACATTAAGATTATAAGAGACAAAACTTCTCCTCAACATTCTTTCCAATGTCACTCTTTTACAGGTTTTCCATGCAATTTTCTATGTATGTGTGCATGTATGTACTGATGTATCATTTCTGTCTATCTATCTTTCCTACTTCTTTTAACATTATCTATCTACATATTTATATATGTGTGTGTGTATCTCTCTCTCTCTCTCTCTCTCTCTCTCTATATATATATATATATATATATATATATATATCACATATATTTTATACATATATTTTTTGAACTTTTTAAAATTTGCACATGTATATTTATTTACATTTACCTACATATCCATATATGTTGGAATCAGTCTGTTTATCTATCTATCTATCTATCTATCTATCTATCTATCTATCTAACTGTTTGCCTGGCTTTGTATATCTAACTATCTTCATCCGTATGTGTATCCACACATCTTTATCATCACATTTATCTGCCTATCTGCCTATGTATCTATGTATCTATGTATCTATCTATCTATCTATCTATCTATCTATCTATCTACATATCTACATAAATTGGAGAACCCTAATTCTGTGTCTTTTCACAAATGATGTAATAACGTGTAATGGTGCATGATTCCAATCCTATCTAAAGGTTGAAGCGGGAGGATAGTAATACTTTATTAGCACAGTATATTGAGTACACCTTTTTGTAAAGATAAAAGAGATAGCTATATTCCCTGCATTCATTGCCAGATTCAGGGAATATTGTGAATGTTGTGGAGGAATGAATGTAACAGGAGAGGAGATGAACATCTGAAGGATAATTTTCTGACATTGTGTAGATCACTCACTGCTGAACACAGTTCTGCTATATGTATTAGCACAGACCTTCAGAAAATGGAACTTTCAATATTTTATCTGGAGGAGAGAGAGGCCAATGGAATCCCACCCCTCTTCCCTGGGGGCATATTGGCAGTTAACTGTTATATTGAAGAGAAGCCTGTGAGTCTCCACCCCTCCCTGAGGAAATACTGTCAGTTAACTGTTAGAGGGGAAGAAGATATCCTTTTATTCTGGGGATATGTAATGAAATGCCCTTGCTCACCAGCCCTAACCTTAAGTTGTTAATATGTTCTAATTAACCTCATTGGCTAACATAAAACTAGAAAGCCCAAAAGAATGAAGGACACTTGTTAGGAAGATGATATCAGCAGCAATAGGGTGGATAATGCGATAAACAGATTGACTAAAGACTATCAAAATGTTTGAAAGTGTTAAGGAGAAAAAGGAGGGAAATGGATGTATGAAAAATCAAATAGTTGTACAGCATTAGAATGGAATGCTATACCTTAAGCAAGAAGAAATGCTTAAAAAACAGCTTCTTTTACATCCAACTTGAATAAGGCTCAGCAGTATTTTCTGAAATGCCCTTTGGCATAGGCTAAGGATGGTGTAGAGATATGTCTCAGCCATTTACCTTTCATTTTAAAACTTTGTGTTTTGGACCCAGGTCATAGGATGTATCACTTTTTTATTTTTGGCTCTATTTTTTCACTGTCAGACACAAATACCTATCTATGGCCAGGCCTTAAGTCCAATTAGACTGCTGTGAAATACTTTTGAAGACAAGTGCTGCTTTCATACCCTTGAGTCTATCTTGCCATACTCATCATTGCTATGGTTCATTGCATTTACAGGTGAATATGACTGTAGGTTGCTTTTCTCCCTTGACAGCTTACAAAGCATTTGCTAGAACTATGAGAGACAGCTAACTCTTGTAGTTGAGACTTCCAGAGGAGTTTCAGGTCAATGTCTCCAAGATTTATATCTAATTCTGTAAATTTTCATCAGCAACAGGGGCTTACCCCTGTTCTGGGAGGCAAGCCAGAGCAATGGACATAGATTGCCTTGTTTGTAGCCTCTTGGATCAGTAACAAAAAGGTAGGGTTCCTGGCTAATTACAAGGGCTTTTGTTTGATAGTGTGTGACTCTTGGTGTGAGACATTCCTATATGTCTAGACACTTAAAATCAACATTAATTAAAACAGCTTGGTATTGCCACAAAAATACAAAAGAAGAAAAAGTCCATCACCCTAATATAGGTGCATCTAACTGTAGCCATCTGATATCTGAGAAACACCCATTGGAGAAGAGACAGCATCTTCAACAAATGATGCTATGAAAACTAAATTGCTGCTGTCCTTGACATCACTCTGTAGCCTAAGCTGGCCTTGAACTCAGAAATGTGCCTGCTTCTGCTTTTTCAGTGCTGAGATTAACGTCAAGTGACTGTACTTTCAGGATTCTTTTTCATATTTCTTTACTAAGTACTATATTCATAGAGAAAATGAAGGTCAAAAAACATGTTACAAGAAGGAGACAAATATATAAACATAACAAACAACTTAGCAAAAAATTAAAACATGCAGTTGATATAACACAGGCATGTGATTCTAAACAATGGCAAGCTAAAATACATATTTTTTGCATAAAGAAATAATACCACTTCAGCACAGAAATTCGGTGAAAAATCCAAACGTGCTTACAGAGATACCTCAGTGTTGAAGATGACTTGCTAGCCTCCTAGATGACCCACATGACAGCTCACAAACATCTCTAACTACATTACCAAGGGGTCTGACACTCTCTCCTAGCATCTGTGGGCATAACACACATATACACTGCATAGATATTAATGTAGATAGCAAATACAAATACCTGGAAAAATTCAAAAATTCAATAAAGTGTAGATATTTTCCATCTTCTCCCCTTATCAATCATATTTTGCTAAAGTAATTTGATAAAGTAGCCTGCATATTAGGTGACAAAATGAGAACACTCAGGAGAATAACATAGTTTATCCAGTTTGACTTGCATTCACCATGTTATCACTGGTTATCAGGAACCTGTTATTTGAATATTCTAATATTTATGGTATAGAGGAATGCAATCTAAGATACAATCTTTGGAAATTGTATTTTGTTTATTTTTGAAATGGGGTCTTCCCATACAGTTTGGCATGTACTGGAACTCCCTATGAAGACTAAGTTAGCCTTGAATTCATAGAGGTTCACCTACATATGCTTACCAAGTATTGGGATCAAAGGCTGTTCCATCTTGCCCAGGAGGATCATAATTGAAAAAAGAACAATGCCAAGAATGTTGGGTGAAAGAACAATGATTTTGGGATGGCAAAGATAATAGAGCTTTTTTCTAGTTAGTTTCCATTGTCAGCTTGAAACAGCCTAGTGTCCTTTGAGAGGAAACCTCCTTTCAGGAATTAGCTCATGGACTTATCTGTGTATTGTTTCTCCTCTAAAACTCTTGAGTTCAGTCCATATTATCAACTGCTTAAACATACAGGTAATACTCTTCAAAAGATGGGGCTCTTGCAGGGTTGGGATGAGCTCAAAGACATCAAATTTTATGTTTCCCTCTCATGGTGTCTTGGTAGTGAGGCTTTCTAACAGAACAATTCTGACCCCTCCCTACTTTCTTGCTATCTCTTGACTGGTGATTTCCCTTAACTTCCAGTCTTGATCTGTGGTCCAGCATGTGATGGGATTTGCTGTGGTACACTCCTTTAAAAGCCCTTAACTTACCTCCTATTGTAACATTAGGCATATTTAGCCACGTGAACATTATTGGAGCTTGCAGGATTCAGAGCTGGGTAAGGCTTTGATAACTTTTTTCCCCTACTGGACTTGCTTAGTTTTCTGATTGTGTTTAAGACCAAACAACAGGAAGGATCAGGTTACTGGCACTATAAACCCTTCCAAGACATGATGGTTGTAGAGGACTTATGCTCAATGTGGGGTTTATGCCCAACTACATTTATTGTGCTAAATTAACATAGTTTTAACCTGCCCTCTAAAGATCTAAATCAAGTGAGATGAGTCCATGCATAAAGGCACTTAGTTGATGTGAAGCCTAACAACCTAAGTTCAATTCCTAGTACTCACATGATAGGAAAGTTATCAACTCCCAAGGCCTTCATGGATGAATTTGCATAAATGGCTACAGAGACAAACACAAACACAATAGCACACACACACATACACACACAATCACACACACAGACACACACACACAACAAAATGTATACACACACACACACACACATACACACACTCAAGAACACACAAATAAATGTAAGATGTATAAATACTGTTGAACTCTGCATCCATACCTATGGTAAGCTTTCAACCCTCAGCACAGAAGTTTCTTGAAATGGACAGCAGTCAACAGGGAGACTCACAGCTAATAAAAATACAGTGGGCAGCAGACCTTGGAGTGCTCATCCCCCAAGTGTAACATCTATATCACTCCCCTCCCCTTCAGACTCAGGGAAGATTAAGAGGTTGTAGAGAGACTATAAAAACTAGACATTGCTGAGGACCAGAACACAGTCGTGTCTTCTTGATATGACAGGACCACTGCAGTCATGAAGAACTCACAACCCTTCTGGTTTCTGGCAGGAGGTCAATGCATGTAGCATTCTGACATGAATCAAACAGGGGATCCTGGAACCCATTCTGTAGCTGAAAGGTATGGGCAGTGGATGGTTATAGCACAAATCAGAGTGAATTTTCTTCTCTTATAGGTTGCCCTTCTTCTGGTGGATGGCTTCAAACTGAAGAAAGTGTTGGCAGTAATGATCTCTGAGGGGTACTAATTGATATTAAGAGCAGTTGGTAAGTTGAGAGAGAAGCACAAGCCTATGTAGGAAATGTAAGGAGGTATAGGGGTGGATATGATTAAAATATATTGTGTACATATTAAATTCTCAAAAATAGATAAAATTAAAACATTGACAGAAAGATAATAGAGGCCAAAAATGATGGTATCCCACCTCAACATTGTTTTTACCACACTCAGAGGCCCATGAACTTCTACTTTATGAAGTGTCCAAAGCTTGTTATTTCACAACAGAAACAGCAGGAGGAATGCAAGCTAAGAACATTGTAGAGAATTATGGGTATACTCATTCTCATAGTGATGCCTACATAGGTGTATGCATATGCAAAACCCATCAAAATGTACACATTTAATGTATACGAATTTTATTGATTATTTCTGAATGTATGTGTATAAGTATTTGACTATGTGGTTTTGGGAGTATGTTTGAATGCATGAAGAATGGCTGTGTGTGTGTGTCTGTGTGTGTTTTTCTGTTTGTATGTGTGTTTTGTGTAGAGCAGAGGACAATTTTCCTGATTCTCAGATTTTGTCCTCCTTTAAAATGCTACAAACAAAAGAACAACAACCACAACCACAATGATACAAAAACAAACTTCCAAGGGCTTTCAATGTTCTGAGATTTACAAAATAGGGTAGGGTAGCTGTTCAACAAGGATCAAGGATCAACCCTTGAATTTCCCTCCAGCACATTACATACAAGTTTTAAACAACACAGAGATTTTGAAAATTTATTTCCTTTTGGAAACAGGGTCTCACTATGTGAACTCATAGTTATTTGCCTACATCTGCCTCTTGAGTTCTGAGATTAAAGCCACTATCACCATTCCAAGCTGGTGGATATTTTTCAAATTTTCATGTCAATTCTGTGGATCAAACTTGTGTCCCAAATAGCTGTGAGGAATGATCTGAATCATTTCCCCAACCCCAACTTCCTATTGTGGAAGTAATTCTCCCATAAATCAGTTTCAGGATCCCTCCTGACGGGATTAAAAATGTGGTAGAATATACACAGTAGAGCGATCTGGAAAGGCACAATGGTTTTTACAATACCCTGTAGACATTCCTTCCTTCATCTGTGTTTGTAGTAGTGGTTGGCAGACCACTACTTCCTGTCCTACTCCTCCCACACTTTCTGAAGAGGCAGGCTATAGCACTGCTATACTTGCAGGTTCCCGTCAAGATCACTGTCTTTGGTACACACTGGCACCTTTGATGGGATGAAGTCTTTGACACTTCTGAGAGTCTTAATACATGAGATCATCAGGAGGAGTGTAAGAAACATCACATGTAGGTAGGAGTCCTATAGTTGATGTTCCCCCTATCTTGGGACTTGAAGTACCACCCACAGATCATATCCATGCAAAACCCTAAACCCATGCTGCATCCCTAGCCACTGACATATAAGAATGCCCTGGGTTTTCCCTGTTACTCCATAAGATAAATCTTCAGGGGGACTTACAGGATAGTTTCATTATGACACTCCAATGAGTGTCCTTCAGGGGGTTGTTCATCGTTCTCCCTACCTTGTACAAACCAATATTCCTTTTTATCATCTACCCTGCCTTCCAATCCTTCAACTCCCCCTCCCACACCACCAGTAGAGACTGAGAGTGACAGATAAATTTTCATATCTGATTGATTTTATTGTCACCACACAAACTAAGTGTGGTGAATTTTGTCCATGACATCGTGACCATGGGTCAGTTCCCAGACATAATTACATTTTTATGTCTTTGGACCCACTTGGGGTCGCAGAGCTGTCCAGGTCTTCATTTAGAACCTGGGCAGTATTGGGGCATTGTGACACTTCCTCTGGTCCGGTCAAATTTGCATTCTCATTCACTTGGTCATGAAGGAGCAGTGCCAGAATCGGTTTGGTAGTCTCTCCATGAATTCTAGTGCTGAGGGTTCTCTTCGACATTGTCTGCTCTCTCCTTCGAAGAGATGTTTCCCCCTTCCTCGTTATCTGAAAAAACTACATACAAATGTCATCAGCGCTCTGGTTTGGGACAAAGCGAGATAGAATGTGGATGGAGAGTGATGAGAGGGGGCAGAGGTAGATGTGAAGTTTATAGCAGGCCTGAGAAAGTCTTATGGGGAGGGATGGCTGCAGAAGGGAGAGAATGAGCTTAGCTTGGGACTTCTCACCTTACTAGGACTTCGGTGAGAAGATTTGCGCTGACTCTTCTTGGGGAGTTTGCACCTTGAATGGCAGGAAGCAGTGGTCTGCTTCTTTGGCTTGGACTTTTTGACTGCTGTTGCTGATGGCTTAGCTCTAGCCTTGGGGGCTTTCTTGGCAGGTGGTGCCATATCGGAGCTCTCCCAGGGACTGGCCACAGAGTTCTGTGCACCCTGCTTATGTCCCTGTCAGAACAATGGTGGGCCACACCCCTCACTCCTGATTGGTCAGCAGAGTCCTCCTTAGTCTATGGCAGGTAAGGACTGGATGATACCTCACAAAGGCCTAACTTTGACCCCTTTGAGGATATCTAACCTATGCTAGGTATGATTTGAAGGCTTGCAAGTACATAGGTCATGTAATGTGTGCCTGCTGCCATATTCCCTGAATCTATGCTCCTCGATCCTGTAAGTCTTTTAATCCATAATCTTACAATTAAATCCTTTCCCTTATAAGTTGCACTGGTCATGGTATCCTTCACAGTAAACAAAAATAACTACGACTGACAAGCAATGACTAGTTGATATGATAAAAAATATGTCTTCTATGTGTGTGTATAATATTATCATAGACTGAAATTTTATGCGAAAAATAACATTGCTGAGTGGTATTATCCACAATAATAATGACAAGGAATCAATGAACTTTGATGACACATAAGCAGACTTTGTCCTACTTACACTAAGACATTCTGTATTTTATGTTATGTGTATAGGGGTAGTGACAGCATACATATGTATGCACCTATTTATGCATAGTTCCATGAGGGCACAATAGGGTGTTAGACCTATGGAACTAGAATTAGACACATCTGTGACCTTTGACATGTGATCTTGGAATAAAGCCCTGATTCAAAAAGAAAATTATGCATTTTAATTGTAAAATGGAAACTAATCAGATTGCAATGACAGAAGTGACTTTTATATTAACAGGACCTTAGATGGAGACCGGGATCTATATCTTACGAAAACCATAAACCTCAGACCGAAGAGAAAGAGAAAAGCCTAAATTAGATGATATATATAGAGAAATTTAATTTTATAGAATTTATGTTTATAAATAGATAAGAAATTCCTGTAAGGGGCAGAGATCAGGGCATTTGCTGTAAGATTGCATTCTCCTTGTCATGTCAAAAGCTAAATCCACAAACTATCACCAATGTCACTTCCCAAACATGAGCTAAACAAGGATGGAAACCAGGCATTCCAAGGTAAACAAAGAAATTCCTATGGGGCCTCAGCTTACACAAAAAACTATACTGAATTAAGAAATGCTGTGAGGAGAAATAGTCTTCCAAAGTGAATAGCACAACACTTGACTGTCCATTGAGATAGTTTCATCCTTGAAACCCTATATGCATGTATCATTATACGATCCAATCAGGTTATGTTTAGACACACATGTGCAATAATAATTAAAGAGAAGAGGCCATGAAGTTGAAATAGAGCAAGAAGGGTTCAGTCAGTTTTATGGTTTGACAGGGGAAAGAATTAATGCTGTAATTGTATTAGAATCTTAAAAACTTCAGTAACAACACAGGAAAAATTGGACTACCATATGAACCAACAACTGCAACCTTAGTCATTTGTCTCAAGAAATGACAATATTCACAAAAACACTTAATAGAGGTATTAGATACGTTAGATATGTCTAAAACTCTAGACTGGAGGGTATTCACAAGATAAATCGCTGTGGATGAATAAAAATAAATGGCTCTGTCTCAACGTGAAAATATTTTCAATGTCTAGGGATATAGCTCATTAGTGTAGTTATAACTCTGTGAATTCTAGGTATAGTACCAAACAATAAGAAAAATATACTTCCCATGCAATGTTGAGTTTCAGAAGGTTCGATTAAATGAACCAACAAAAAGATATCTGTGGAAGCAGATTCATGTTTTCATGTTGACTCTTCTGAATGCCTATGGGCCAGTAAATTACGTTTTTTCTGTCTCTGTATTGGAAGATTAAGACATTAAAATTATATGATACAAAACTTCTCCTCAACATTCTTTCCAATGTCACTCTTTTACATGTCTTCCATGCAATTTTCTATGTGTGTGTGCATCTATGTACTGATGTATCATTTCTGTCCATCCATCATTTCTGCTTCTTTTAACATTATTTATCTACCTATTTATAATATGTGTGTCTGTCTGTCTGTGTATGTGTATTATATATATATATATTACATACATATATTTTATACATATATTTCTGGAACTTCTTTGAATTTGTACATGTATATATATTTCCATTTACCTACATATCCATATATCTTGGAATCAGTCTGTTTATCTATCTATCTATCTATCTATCTATCTATCTATCTATCATCTATCTATCTGTCTATCTACATATCTATATAAATTGGAGAGTCCTAATTCTGGGTTTTTTCACAAATGATGTAGTAGAGTATAATTTTGCATGTTTCCAAGTCTATCTGAAGGGTGAAGGGGGATGATTGTGATTCTTTATTAGCACAGTATATTGAATGACACATTTCTGTAAAGATAAACGAGATAGCTATATTCCCTGCCCTCATCGCAAGATTCAGGGAACATTGTGAATGTGGTAGAGGGATGAATGTAAGAGTAGATGAACATCTGAAGGATGTTTTTCTGACATTGTGTAGATCACTCACTGCTGAACACAGTTCTGCTATATGTATTAGCACAGGCCTTCAGAAAATGGAACTTTTAATATTTTTTTCTCTTTTACTAATTTTTATTTGTCAGATTATTGGTCATAGAGACGAAACTAATACAGGGATTTATCAATGCAGTCTGCCTAAAACATGTTATCCCTGACAGAATTATTAATTCCCTTTTATCTAAAGAACATAAAGAATCAGAGATGTACATTTTCTAGATGCCACAGCTGTTAGTGACATGAGAAGGAATTAAAACAAAACGCCTTTCAGGGCATGTGCAATTAGCCTGAAAAAATGGAGAATCCTCAAAGAAATTATAGCTATCTGCAAATAAATAAATATAATCATATTAGTAAACATGGCATTTAGTAAATTAATACAGGTGAATGAGCTTTCAATATTTTATCTGGAGTAGAGAGAGGCCAATGGAGCGCCACCCCTCTTCCCAGGGGGCATATTGGCAGTTAACTGTTATATTGAAGAGAAACCAGTGAGTCTCCACCTCTCTGTGAGGAAAAACTGTCAGTTAACTTTTAGAGGGGAAGAGGATGTCCTTTTCTTCTTGGAATATGTAATGAAATGCCCTTGCTCCCCAGCCCTAAACTAAGTTGTCAAGAATTTGTAATTAAACTCTTTGGCTTACACAAAACTAGAAAGTCCAAAAGAATGAAGGACACTTGTTAGGAAAAAGATTTCAGCAGGATAAATCCATTTCAGTGGATAATGGGATAAACAGATTGGCTAAAGACTATCAAAATGTTTGAAAGTGTTAAAGAGAAAAGGAGGGAAATGGACGTGTGAAAAATCAAATAGTTTTACAGCATTAGAATGGAATGCTATACCTTAAGCAAGAAGAAATGCTTAAAAAACAGCTTCTTTTACATCCAACTTGAATATGACCTCAGCAGTGTTTTCTGAGGTGTCCTTTGGGCATAGGCTAAGGATGGTATAGAGATGTGTCTCAGCCATTTTCCTTTCATTTTAAAGCTTGGTGTTTTGGTCCCAGGTCATAGGATGTATCACTTTATTATTTTTGACTCTATTTTTTCATTGTCTGACACAAATGCCTATCTATGGCCAGGCCTTAAGTCCAATTAGACTGCTGTGAAATACTTTTGAAGACAAGTTCTGCTTTCACACCCTTGAGTCTATCTTGCCACACTCATCACTGCTATGGTTCATTGCATTTACAGCTGAGTATGACTGTGGGTTGCTTTTCTCCCTTGACAGCTTTCAAATATTTTCTGGAAATATGAGAGATAGCTAACCTTTGTAGTTGAGGCTTCCAGAAGAGTTTCAGTTCAGCATCTCCAAGACTTATATCTAATTCTGTAAATCTTCATCAGCAACAGGGGCTTACCCCAGTTCTGGGAGGCAAGCAAGAGCAATGGACATAGACTACCTTGTTTGTAGCCTCTTGGATCAGTAACAAAAAGGTAGGTTTCCTGGCCAGGTACAAGGGTTTTTGTTTGATAGTGTATGACTCTTGATGTGGGACATTCCTATATGTCTAGACACTTTAAAGATCAATATTAATAAAAACAGCTTGGTACTGCCACAAGAGTACACAAGAAGGCAAAGTCCATCACCCTAATATAGGTGCATCTAACTGTAGCCATCTGATATCTGACAAACATCCATTGGAGAAGAGACAGGATCTTCAGCAAATGATGTTGAGAAAACTAAATTGCTACTGTCCTTAACCTCACTCTGTAGCCCAAGCTGGCCTTGAACTAAGAGATTTGCCTGCTTCTTCCTGTTCAGTGCTGAGATTAAAGTCAAGTCCCTGTACTTTCAGTGATCATTTCCATATTTCTTTACTAAATACTATATTCTTAGAGAAAAATAAAGGTCAAAAACATGTTTTAAGAAGACAAAAATACACACGAAACAAGCAACTTAGCAAAATATTAAAACATTCAGTTGATATAACACAGTCATGTGATTCTAAACAATGGAAAGCTAAAGGACTTACTTTTAGCATAAAGATATAATACCATTTCAGTCCAGAAATTTGGTGAAAAATATAAATGTTACTAGAGAGATATCTCAGTGGTGAAGATCACTTGCTACCCTCCTAGACAACCTACATGACAGCTCACAAACATCTCTAATTCCAGTACCAAGGGATTTGACACTCTCTCCTAGCATTTGTGGGCATAAGACACAATACACTGCATATGTATTAATGTAAAATACAAACCCAAATACCTCGAAAAATTCAAAAATTCAATAAAGTGTAGATGTTTTCCTTATTCTCCCCTTATCAATCATATTTTGCTAAAGTAATTTGATAAAGTAGCCTGCATATTAGGTGACAAAATGAGAACACTGAGGAGATCAACATAGTTGATCCAGTTTGACTTCCATTCACCATGTTATCACTGGTTATTAGGAACCTGTTATTTAAATATTTGAATATGTATGGTACAGAGGAATGCAATCTAAGATACAATCTTTGGAAGTTATATTTTTTTTATTTTTGAAATGGGGTCTCCCCATACCATTTGGGATGTTCTGGAACTCCCTATGAAAATGAAGTTAGCCTTGAATTCATAGAGATTCATCTACATATGCTTACCAAGTATTGGGTTCAAAGGCTGTGCCATCTTGCCCAGGAGGATCATAATTGAAAAAAGAACAATGCCAAGAATGTTGGGTGAAAGAACAATGATTTTGGGATGGCAAAGATAATAGAGCTTTTTTCTAGTTAGTTTTCATTGTCAGCTTGAAACAGCCTAGTGTCCTTTGAGAGGAAAACTCATTTCAGGAATTGGCTCAAGGGCATATATGTGTGTTGTTTCTTCACTGAAACTCTTGAGTTCAGTCCATATTATCAACTGCTTAAACATACAGGTTATACTCTGCAAAAGATGGGGCTCTTGCAGGGTTGGGATGAGCTCAAAGACATCAAATTTTATGCTTCCCTCTTATGGTGTCTTGGTAGTAAAGCTTTCTAACAGAACAATTCTGACCCATGCCCACTTTCTTGCTATCTCTCTCTCTCTCTCTCTTTTTTTTGATACTTTATTTACATTTCCAATGTTTTCCCCTTCCTAGGTCTCCTTTTTGGAAACCCCCTATCCCCTCCCCCTCCCTGCCTCTATGAGGGAATTCCACCTCCCACCCACCTGCCCACCCATACCCTTATTCCTACCTTGATATTCCCCTTTACTGGGGCCTCTAACACCGTCAGGCTCAAAGGCGTCTCCTCTCCCTGATGGTCAATGAGGCCATCCTCTGCCACATATGTGGTCCGAATCATGGGTCCCTTGATGCGTATTCTTTGGTTGGTAGTCCAAACTCCAGGACAACCAGGGGGGAGGGTGTCAGGCCCATTGATGCTGTTGCTCCCTCCATGGGGCTGCAAACTCCCTCAGCTCCTTCAGTCCTTTCTCCAACTCCTCCACCTGGGACCTCATTCTCAGTCCAGCGGTTACTGTAAAGTGAAACTTGGGTATACTGAACTTTTGGGCTAATATCCACTTATCAGTGAGTACATACCATGTTCGTTCTTTTGTGACTGAGTTACCTCGCTCAGGATGATATTTTCAAGTTCCATCCATTTGCCTGCAAATTTCATTAAGTCATTGTTTTTAATAGCTGAGTAGTACTCCATTGTGTAGATGAATCAGCATCCCTGACCTCAAGCTGTACTACAGAGCAGTAGTGATAAAACCTGCATAGTATTGGTACAGTGACAGGCAGGTAGATCAGTGGAATGGAACTGAGGAACCAGAAATGAACCCACACACATATGGTCACTTGATTTTCGACAAAGGAGCTAAAACCACTCAGTGGAAAAAAGGACAGCATTTTCAACTAATGGTGCTGGTTCAACTGGCGGTCTACATGTAGAAGAATGCAAATTGATCCATTCCTATCTCCCTGTAAAAAGCTCAAGTCCAAGTGGATCAAGGACCTCCACATAAAACCAGCTACACTGAATCTAATAGAAGAGAAAGTGGGGAAAACTCTCGAACACCTGGGTAGAGGGGAAAAGTTCCTGAACCAGTGGCTTATGCTCTAATATCAAGAATAGACAAATGGGACCTCATGAAATTGCAAAGCTTCTATAAGGCAAAGGACACTGTCAATAGGACAAAATGGCAACCAACAGATTAGGAAAAGATCTTAACCCATCCTATGTCCAATAGAGGGCTAATATCCAATATATACAAAGAAATCAAAAAGTTACATTCCAGAAAACCAAATAACCCCATCAAAATTGGGGAACAGAGCTAAACAGAGAATTCTCAAATGAGGAAATTCGCAGGGCTGAGAAGCACCTAAAGAAATGCTCAACATCCTTAGTTATCAGGGAAATGCAAATCAAAACAAGTCTGAGATTCCACCTCACACCCGTCAGAATGGCTAAGATCAAAAACTCAGGTGACAGCAGATGCTGGCAAGAATGTGGAGAAAGAGGAACACTTCTCCACTGTTGGTGGGATTGCAAGCTGGTACAACCACTCTGGAAATCAGTGTGGCGGACCCTCAGAAAAATGGACATAATACTACCTGAGGACTCAGCTATACCTCTCCTGGGCATATACCCAGAAGATGCTCCAACATGTAATAAAGACACATGCTCCACTATGTTCATAGCAGCCATATTTATAATAGCCAGAAGCTGGAAACAACCCAGATGTCCCTCATCAGAGGAATGGATACACAAAATGTGGTACATCTTGCTATCTCTTGACTGGTTATTTCCCCTAACTTCCAGTCTTGATCTCTGGTCCAGCATGTGATGGGATTTGTTGTGGTACAGCCCTTTAAAAGCCTTTAACTTACCTGCTATTGTTGTAATATTAGGCATATTTAGCGAACTTGTCATTATTGGAGCTTGCAGGATTCAGAGCTGAGTAAGGCTTTGATGACTTTGCTCCCTTACTGGGCTTGCTTACAGTTTTCTGATTATATTTAAGGTCAAACAACAGAAAGGGTCCGGTTACTGGCACTGTAAACTATGCTGAGACATGACGACTGAGAAGGACTTATGCTCAATGTGGGGTTTATGCCCAACTACTCTTATTGTGCTAAATTAACATAGTTTTCACCTGCCCTCTAACGTTCTAAATCAAGTGATTTGAGTCCATGTATAAAGGCACTTAGTTGATGTGAAGCCTAACAACCTAAGCTCAATTCCTGGCTTTCACATGATAGGAAAGTTATCAACTGCCAAGGCCTTCATGGATGCTTTTGAATGAATGTATACAAACACACACACACACACACACACACACACACACGAAATGTACACACACACACACACACACACACACACACACACACACACACAAAAGAACACACAAATAAATGTAAGATATATAAATACTGTTGAACTCTGCATCCATACCTATGGTAAGCTTTCAACCCTCAGCACAGAAGCTTCTTGAAATGGACAGCAGTCAACAGGGAGACTCACAGCTAATAAAAATACAGTGGGCAGCAGACCTTGGAGTGCTCATCCCCCAAGTGTAACATCTATATCACTCCCCTCCCCTTCAGACTCAGGGAAGATTAAGAGGTTGTAGAAAGACTATAAAAACTAGACATTGCTGAGGGCCAGAACACAGTAGTGTCTTCTTGATATGACAGGACCACTGCAGTCATGTAGAACTCACAACCCTTCTGGTTTCTGGCAGGAGGTCAATGCATGTAGCATTCTGACATGAATCAAACAGGGGATCCTGGAACCCATTCTGTAGCTGAAAGGTATGGGCAGTGGATGGTTATAGCACAAATCAGAGTGAATTTTCTTCTCTTATAGGTTGCCCTTCTTCTGGTGGATGGCCTGAAACTGAAGAAAATGTTGGCAGTAATGATCTCTGAGGGGTACTAATTGATATTAAGAGCAGTTGGTAAGTTGAGAGAGAAGCACAAGCCTATGTAGGAAATGTAAGGAGGTATAGGGGTGGATATGTTTAAAATATATTGTGTACATATTAAATTCTCAAAAATAGATAAAATTAAAACATTGACAGAAACATAATAGAGGGCAAAAAAATGCAAGTCTCCAACCTCAACATTTTTTTTTTACCACACTCAGAGCCCCATGAACTTCTACTTTATGAAGTGTCCATACCTTGTTATTTCACAACAGAAACAGCAGGAGGAATGCAAGCTAAGAACATTGTAGACAATTATGGGTATACTCATTCTTATAGTGATGCCTACATAGGTGTATGCATATGCAAAAGCCATCAAAATGTACACATTTAATGTATGTCCATTTTATTGATTAGTTCTATATATGTATGTATAAGCATTTGATTATGTGGTTTTGGAAGTATGTTTGAATGCATTAAGAATGGCTCTGTGTGTGTGTGTGTGTGTGTGTGTGTGTGTGTGTGTGTATTTGTGTTTGTTTGTAGGTGTGTTATATGTAGAGCAGAGGATAATCTTCCTGATTCTCAAATTTTGTCCTCCTTTAAAACCCTACAAACAAAAGAACGACAACAACCACAACCACAACACCCAAACAAACCTCCAAGGTCTCTCAATGTTCTGGGACTTACAAAGTACTGTGGGGTAACTGGTTAACAAGGTTCAATGATCCATCCTTCAGTTTGTCCCCAGCACATTACATATAAGTTTTAAACAACACAAATAGATTTTGAAACTTTATTTCTTTTTGGAAACAGGGTCTCACTACGTAAACTCATAGCTAATTACTTATCTCTGCCTCTTGAGTTCTGAGACTAAAAGCCACTGTCACCATTCCAAGCCAATGGATCTTTTTCAATTTTTCCTGTGAATTCTGTGGATCAGAATTGTTTCCCTCATGCCTGTGAGGAATCATTTCTCCATCCCCTACTTCCTATTTTAGAAGTAATTCTCCTATAAACCAGTTTCAGGATCCCTTCTGAAGGGATTAAAAATGTGGTAGAATATACACAGTAGAGCAATCTGGAAAGGCACAATGGTTTTTACAGTACCCTGTAGACATTCCTTCCTTCATCTGTGTTTGGAGTAGTGGTTGGCAGACCACTACTTCCTGTCCTACTCCTCCCCCACTTTCTGAAGAGGCTGACTATATCACTGCTACACTTGCAGTTCCCATCAAGATTACTGGCACCTTTGATGGGATGAAGTCTTTGACCCTTCTAAACCCTTCTAAGAGTGTTAACACATGAGATCATAAGGAGGAGTGTAAGAAACACAGCAAGTAGGTTAGAGTCCTATAGTTGATGTGCCACCTATCTTGGGACTTGAAGTGGCACCCACCGTTCATATCAATGTAAAACCCTGAATCCATGCTACATCCCTAGCCACTGACATATAGGAAAACCGTTGGTTTTCCCTGTTACTTCATAAAATAAATCTTCAGGGGGACTTACAGGCCAGTTCTGTTCTGACACTCCAATGAGTGTCCACCAGGGGTTGTTCATCGTTCTTCCAACTCATAGAAACCAATATCCCTTTTATCATCTACCCTGTCTACCTTTCCTCCATCTCCCCCTTCCATATCACCAGTAGAGACTGAGAGTGACAGATATGTTTTTATATCTGATTGATTTTATTGTTACCATCACACAAATTAAGTGTGGTAAATTTTGTCCATGACATCGTGACCATGGGTCAGCTCCCAGACCTATTTACTGGTGTTTTTTAGGTCTCTGGACCCGCTTGGGGTTGTAGAGTTGTCCAGGTCTTCATTTGGAACCTGGGCAGTATTGGGGCATGGTGACACTTCCTCTGGTCTGGTCAAGTTTGCATTCTCATTCACTTGGTCTTGAAGGAGCAATGCCAGGATCGGTTCTGTAGTGTCTCCATGAATTCTATTGCTGAGGATTCTCTTCAACTTTGTCCTCGTTATCTTTCGAAGAGATATTTCCCCTTTCCTTGTTATCTGAAAAAACTACATACAAATGTCATCAGGGCACTGGTTTGGGACAAAGCGAGATAGAATGTGGATGGAGATTGATGAGAGGGGGCAGAGGTAGATGTGAAGTTTATAGCAGGCCTGAGAAAGTCTTATGGGGAGGGATGGCAGCAGAAGGGAGGGAATGAGCTTAGCCTGGGACCTCTCACCTTACTAGGACTTCAGTGAGAAGATTTGTGCTGACTCTTCTTGGGGAGTTTGCACCTTGAAAGGCAGGAAGCAACACTCTGCTTCTTCTTTAACTTGGACTTTTTGACTGCTGTTGCTGATGCCTTAGCATTAGCCTTGGGGACTTTCTTGGCAGGTGGTGCCATATTGGAGCTCTCCCAGGGACTGGCCACAGAGCTCTGTGCACCCTGCTTATGTCCCTGCCAGAACAATGGTGGGCCATACCCCTACTCTTGATGGGTCAGCAGAGTCCTCCTTAGCTTATGGCAGCTAAAGACTGGCTGACAGCTCACAAAGGCCTAACTTTGACCCCTTTGAGGATATCTAACCTAATGCCAGGTATGATTTGAAAGCTTGCCAGTACATAGGTCATGTAATGTGTGCCTGTTTCCATGGTCCCTGAATCTATGCTCCTCCATCCTGTAAGTCTTTTAAACCATAATCTTACAATTAAATATTCTCCTTTGTAAGTTGAACTGGTCATGGTATCTCGTCACAGCAAACAAAAATAACTAAGACTGACAAGCAATGGTAAGTAGATATGATAAAAATATGTCTTCTGTGTGTGTATAAAATTAGCATAGACTGTAATTTTATGGGAAATATAACATTGCTGAGTGGTATTATGCAGAATTATAATGACAAAGAATCAGTGAACTTTGATGACACATATGCAGACTTTGTCCTACTTAATCTAAAATATTCTGTATTTTATGTTATATGTGTAGGGGTGGTGACAGCATGCATGTTTATGCACCTATTCATGCCTAGTTCCATGAAGGCACAATAGGGTTTTAGACCCTATGGACCCGGAATTAGCGACATCTGTGAACTTTGACATGTGATATTGGAATAAAGCCCTGATTCAAAGAGAAAATTATTCATTCTAATTATAAACATGGAAACTACTCAGATTACAATGAAAGAAGTAACTTTTATATTATCAGGACCTTATATGGAGATTGGGATCTATATCTTACCATAACCATAAACCTCAGATCTAAGAGAAAGAGAAAAATCTAAATTAGATGATGTGTAGAGAGAAATTTAATTTCATAGAATTTCTGTTTATAAATAGAGAAGAAAATCCTGTAAGGGCCCAAGATCAGGGCATTTGCTGTAAGATTGCATCTCCTTGTCATGTCAAAAGCTAAACCCAGAAACTATCACCAATGTCACTTCCCAAACATGAGCTAAACAAGGATGGAAAACCAGGCATTCCAAGGTAAACAAAGAAATTCCCACCGGGCCTCACCTTACACAAAAAAACTATACTGAATTAGGGAATACTGTGAAGAAAAATAGTCTTCCAAGGTGAAGAGCACAACACTTGACTGTCCATTGAGAAAATTTCAGCCCTGAAACCCTATGTGCATGTATCACTGTATGATCTAATCAGGTTATGTTTAGACACACATATGCAATAATAATTAAAGACATGAGGCCATGAAGATGAAATAGAGCAAGAAGGGTTATCTCAGGTTTATGGTTTGAAAGGGGAAAGAATTAATGCTGTGTTTATATGAGAATCTCAAAAAATTCAGTAACGACACAGGAAACATTGAACAACCATATAAACCAACAACTGCAACCTTAGTCATTTGTCTCAAGAAATGACCATTAATATTCCCAAAAACACTTAATAGAGGTATTAGACATGTTAGATATGTCTAAAACTCTAGACTGGAGGGTATTCACAAGATAAATGGCTATGTGGATGAATAAAAATAAATGGCTCTGTCTCAACGTGAAATTATTTTCAATGTCTAGGGATATAGCTCAGTAGTATAGTTATAACTCTCTGAATTCTAGGTAGAGTACCAAACAATAAGAAAAATATACTTCCCATGCAATGTTGAGTTTCAGAAGTTTCGATTAAATGAACCAACTAAAAGATATCTGTGGATGCAGATTCATGTTGTCATTTTGACTCTTCTGAATGCCTATGGGCCAGTAAATTACGTTTTGTCTGTCTCTGTATTGGAAGATTTAAGACATTAAAATTATTTGAGACAAACCTCCTCAACATTCTTTACAACGTCACACTTTTACATGTCTTCCATGCAATTATATATGTATGTGTGCATGTATGTACTGATGTATCATTTCTGTCCATCCATCTTTCCTACTTCCTTTAACATTATCTATCTACCTATTTATAATATTTGTGTGTCTGTCTGTATTTATATATTACGTACATATATTTTATACATATATTTCTTGAAATATTTTGAATTTCTACATGTATATCTATTTCTATTTACCTACATATCTCTATATCTTGGAATAAGTCTATCTATCTATCTATCTATCTATCTATCTATCTATCCATTATCTATCTATCTATTTATCTATCTCTCTATCTGTCAGTCTGTCTTTGTATATCTAATGATCTTCATCACTATGTGTATCCTCGCACCTATATCATCAAATTTATCTGTCTATTTATGTATCTATTTATTTATTTATGTATCTATTTGTCTATATCTATATCTATATCTATAAACTGGAGAACCCTAATTATGTGACTTTTCACAAATGATGCAATAGATTGTAATGGTGCATGTTTCCAGTCCTATCTAAAGGGTGAAGAGGCAGGTTTGTGATTCTTTATTAGCACAGTATATTGAACGACAACTTTCTGTAAAGATAAATGAGATAGCTATATTCCCTGCCTTCATTGCAAGATTCAGGGAACATTGTGAATGTGGTAGAGGGATGAATGTAAGAGTAGATGAACATCTGAAGGATGTTTTTCTGACATTGTGTAGATCACTCACTGCTGAACACAGTGCTGCTATAAGTATTAGCATAGGCCTTCAGAAAATGGAACTTTCACTATTTTATCTGGAGGAGAGAGAGGCCAATGGAATCCCACCCTTCTTCTCAGGGGGCATATTGGCAGTTAACTGTTATATTGAAGAGAAACCAGTGAGTCTCCACCCCTCCCTGAGGAAAAACTGTCAGTTAACTGTTAGAGGGGAAGAGGATGTCCTTTTCTTCTTGGAATATGTAATGAAATGCCCTTGCTCCCCAGCCCTAACCTTAAGTTGTCAAGAAGTTCTAATTAAACTCTTTGGCTCACACAAAACTAGAAAGCCCAAAAGAATGAAGGACATGTGTTAGGAAGAAGATTTCAGCAGGAAAAGTATGGATAATGGGATAAACAGATTGGCTAAAGACTACCAAAATGTTTGAAAGTGTTAAAGAGAAAAGGAGGGAAATGGACGTGTGAAAAATCAAATAGTTTTACAGCATTAGAATAGAATGCTATACCTTAAGCAAGAAGAAATGCTTAAAAAACAGCTTCTTTTACATCCAACTTGAATATGACATAGCAGTATTTTCTGAGGTTTCCTTTGGGCATAGGCTAAGGATGGTATAGAGATGTGTCTCAGCCATTTTCCTTTCATTTTAAAACTTGGTGTTTTGGTCCCAGGTCATAGGATGTATCACTTTTTTTATTTTTGACTCTACTTTTTCATTGTCGGACACAAATACTTATCTATGGCCGGCCCTTGTCCATTTAGACTGCTGTGAAATACTTTTGAAGACAAGTGCTGCTTTCACACCCTTGAGTCTATCTTGCCATACTCATCATTGCTATGGTTCATTGCATTTACAGCTGAGTATGACTGTAGGTTGCTTTTCTCCCTTGACACTTTACAAATAATTTGCTGGAAATATGCAAGACAGCTAACTCTTGTTCTGGGAGGCAAACAAGAGCAATGGAAATAGACTGCCTTGTTAGTATAGCCTCTTGGATCAGTAACAAAAATGTAGGGTTTCTGTACAGGTTCAAGGGTTGTTGTTTGATAGTGTATGACTCTTGATGTGGGACATTGCTATATGTCTAGACACTTTAAAGATCAATATTAATAAAAACAGGTTGGTACTGCCACAAGAGTACACAAGAAGACAAGGTTCATCACCCTAATATAGATGCATCTAACTGTATCCATCTGATATCTGACAAACACCCATTGGAGAAGAGACAGCATCTTCAACAAGTGATGTTGAGAAAACTAAATTGCTACTGTCCTTGACCTCACTCTATAGCCCAAGCTGGCCTTGAACTAAGAGATTTGCCTGCCTCTTCCTTTTCTGTGCTGAGATTAAAGTCAAGTGCCTGTGCTTTCAGGGATCATTTCCATATTTTTTTAGTAAGTACTATATTCTTAGAGAAAAATGAAGGTCAAAAACATGTTTTAAGAAGGAGACAAAAATATACACAAAACAAACAACTTGGCAAAATGTTAAAACATGCAGTTGATATAACACAGTTATGTGACTCTAAACAATGGAAAGCTAAAGGACTTACTTTTAGCGTAAAGAAATAATACCATTTCAGCACTGAAATTTGGTGAAAAATCTAAATGTGTTTAGAGAGATAGCTCACTGTTGAAGATCACTTGCTACCCTCCTAGAGGACCCACATGACAGCCCACAAACATCTCTAACTCCAGTACCAAGGGATCACACACTCTCTCCTAGCATATGTGGGCATAACACACACATACATTGCATAGATATTAATGTAGATAGCAAACACAAATACCTGGAAAAATTCAATAAAGTGTAGATATTTTCCATACTCTCCCCTTATCAATCATATTTTGCTAAAGTAATTTGATTAAGTAGCCTGCACATTAGGTGACAAAATTATTACACTCAGGAGAGTAACATAGTTTATCCAGTTTGACTTCCATTCAGCATGTTTTCACTGGTTATTAGGAACCTGTTATTTGAATATTCAAATATGTATGGTTTAGAGGAATGCAGTCTAAGATACAATCTCTGGAAATTATATATTGTTATGAAGACTAAGTTAGCATTGAATTCATAGAGATTAACCTACAGATGCTTCCCAGGTGTTGGATTCAAAGGCTGTGCCATCTTGCCCAGGAGGTTCATAATTCAAAAAAGAACAATCCCAAGAATGCTGGGTGAAAGAACAATGATTTTGATTGGCAAAGGTAATAGAGCTTTTTTCTAGTTAGTTTTCATTGTCAGCTTGAAACAGCCTAGTGTCTTTTGAGAGGAAAACTCAAATGAGGAAGTGCCTCATGGGCATATCTCTGTGTTGTTTCTCTGAAACTCTTCAGGTCAGTCCATAATATCAACTGCTTAAACATACGGGTAATACTCTTCAAAAGATGGGGCTCTTGCAGGGTTGGGATAAGCTCAAAGACATCAAATTTTATGCTTCCCTCTCATGGTGTCTTGTTGGTGAAGCTTTCTAACTGTACAATTCTGAACCATCCCCACATTCATGAGATCTCTTGACTGGTGTTTCCCCTAACTTTCAGTCTTGATCTTTGGTCCAGCATGTGATGGGATTTGCTGTGGTACAGCCCTGTAAAAGCCTTTAACTTACCTGCTATTGTAACATTAGGCATATGTAACCACCTGGTCATTATTGGAGCTGGCAGGATTCAGAGCTGGGTAAGACTTTGATTACTTTGCTGTCCCACTGGGCTTGCTTACAGTTTTCTGATTATATTTAAGGCCAAACAACAGGAAGGATCAGGTTACTGGCACTGTAAACCATGCCAAGACATGGTGACTGGGAAGGACTTATGCTCAATGTGGGGTTTATGCCCAACTACTCTTACTGTGCTAAATTAACATAGTTTTAACCTGCCCTTTAAAGATCTAAATCGAGTGATATGAGCCCATGCATTAAGGCACTTAGTTGATGTGAAGACTAACAACCTAAGTTCAATTCCTGGCACTCACATGATCGGAAAGTTATCAACTCCCAAGGCCTTCATGGATGCCTGTCAATGAATGTGTACAAACACACACACACACACACACACACACACACACACACACATGAACTCACACACTAAGAAATGTATACACATACACCCAGGAACACACAAATAAATGTAAGATACATAAATAAATACTGTTGGACGCTGCATCCATATCTATGGTAAGCTTTCAACCCTCAGCACAGAAGCTTCTTGAAATGGAAAGCAGTCAACAGGAAGACTCAAAGCCAATAAAAATACAGTGAGCATGTGACCTTGGAGAGCTCATCCCCCAAGTGGAACACGTACATCACTCCTTTCCATTCAGGCTCAGGGAAGATTAAGAGGTTGTAGAAAGACTGTAACAACTAGACATAGGTGGATCAGAACACAGTAGTGTCTTCTTGATATGACAAGACCACTGCAGTCATGATGAAATCACAGCTCTCGTGGTTTCTGTAAGGAGGTCAACCCAATTATCATTCTGGCATGAATCAAAGTGGGGATGCTGTAACCCATCATATAACTGAAAGGTATGGGCAGTGGATGGTTATAGCAGAAATCAGAGTGAATTTTCTTCTCTTATAGGTTGCCCTTCTTCTGGTGGATAGCCTCAAACTAATGAAAATGTTGGCAGTAATGATCTCTAAGGGATACTAAATGATATTATGAGCTGTTGGTAAGTTGAGAGGGAATCACAAGCCTATGTAGGAAATGAAAGGAGGTATAGGGGTGGATATGTTTAAAATATATTGTATGCTTATTAAATTATCAAAAATAGATAAAATTAAAACACTGACAGAAACATAATAGAGGGCAAAAAAATGCAGGTATCCAACCTCAATATTGTTTTAACCACACTCAGAGCCCCATGAACTTCTACTTTATGAAGTGTCCATAGCTTGTTATTTCACAACAGAAATAGCAGGAAGAATGCAAGCTAAGAACATTGTAGAAAATTATGGGTATACTCATTCTTATAGTGATGCCTACATAGGTGTATGCATATGCAAAAGCCATCAAAATGTACACATTTAATGTATGTGCATCTTATTGATTATTTCTGAATGTGTGTGTATAAGCGATTGATTATGTGGTTTTGGGAGTATGTTTGAATGCATGAAGAATGGCTTTGTGTTCTGTGTGTGTATGTTTGTGTTTGTATGTGTGTTTTGTGTAGAGCAGAGGACAATTTTCCTCATTCTCACATTTTTTCCTCCTTTAAAACGCTACAAACAAAAGAACAACAACAACCACAACCACAACAACACCCAAACAAACTTCCAAGGTCTCTCAATGTTCTGGGACTTACAAAGTACTGTGGGGTAGCTGGTCAACAAGGATCAAGGATCCACCCTTCAGTTTGTCACCAGCCTATTACATACAAGTTTTAAACAACACAAAGAGATTTTGAAACTTTATTTCTTTTTGGAAACAGGGTCTCACTATGTAAATTCATAGTTATTTAACTATCTCTGCCTCTTGAGTTTTGAGATTAAAAGCCACTGTCACCATTCCAAGCTGATGGATTTTTTTTCAAATTTTCATGTCAATTCTGTGGATCAAACTTGTGTCCCTCATGCCTGTGAGGAATCATCTGAATCATTTCTCCAGCCCCAACTTCCTATTTTAGAAGTAATTCTCCCATAAATCAGTTTCAGGATCTTTCCTGAAGGGATTAAAAATGTGGTAGAATATACACAGTAGACCAATCAGGAAAGGCACAACGGTTTTTACAATACCCTTTAGACATTCCTTCCTTCATCTTTGAAGTAGTGGTTGGCAGACCATTACTTACTATCCTACTCCTCCCCCACTTTCTGAAGAGTCAGACTACATCACTGCTACACTTCCAGGTTCCAGTCAAGATTACTGTCTTTGGTACACACTGGCACCTTTGATGGGATGAAGTCTTTGGCCCTTCTGAGAGTCTTAATACATGAGATCATAAGGAGGAGTGTAAAAAAACCCACAAGTAGGGATGAGTCCTATAGTTGATGTGCGCCCTATCTTGGGACTTGAAGTGCCATCCACAGTTCATATCCATGTACAATCATGAATCCATATTGCATCCCTAGCCAGTGACATATAGGAATACCATTGGTTTTCCCTGTTACTCCATAAAATAAATCTTCAGGGGGACTTACAAGCTACTTCCGTTCTGACACTCAAATAAGTGTCCTTCAGGAGGTTGTTCATAGTTCTCCCAACCTTGTAGAAACAAATATTCCTTTCTATCATCTACCCTGTCTACCCTAACTCCAACTCCCTCTCCCATACCACCAGTAGAGACTGAGAGTGACAGATATATTTTCATATCTGATTGATTTTATTGTTACCATCACACAAACTAAGTGTGGTGAATTTTGTCCATGACATCGTGACCATGGAACAGTTCCCAGACCTATTTACTGTTTTATTTTAGGTCTTTGGACCTGCTTGGGGTTGCAGAGGTGTCCAGGTCTTCATTTGGAACCTGGGAACTATTGGGGGATGGTGACACTTCCTCTGGTCCGGTCAAGTTTGCATCCTCATTCACTTGGTCTTGAAGGAGCAGTGCCAGATTCGGTTCGCTAGTCTCTCCGTGAATTGTAGTGCTGAGGGTTCTCTTCGACTTTGTCCTCTCTCTATTTCGAAGAGATATTTCCCCCTTCCTTCTTACCTGAAAAAACTACATACAAATGTCATCAGGGCACTTGTTTGGGGCAAAGCGAGATAGAATGTGGATGGAGATTGATGAGAGGGGACAGAGATAGATCTGAGAAAGTCTTAGAGGGAGGGATGGCTGCAGAAGGGAGGGAATGAGCTTAGCCTGAGACCTCTCACCTTACTAGGAGTTCGGTGACAAGATTTGAGCTGACTCTTCTTGGTAAATTTGCACATTGAAAGGCAGGAAACAGCACTCTGCTTCTTCTTTGGCTTGGACCTTCTGAGTTCTGTTACTGATGCCTTAGCACTAGCCTTGGGGGCTTTCTTGGCAGGTGGTGCCATATCGGAGCTCTCCCAGGGACTGGCCACAGAGCTCTGTGCACCCTGCTTATGTCCCTGTCAGAACAATGGTGGGCCACACCCCTCACTCTTGATTGGTCAGCAGAGTCCTCCTTAGTCTATGGCAGGTAAGGACTGGATGATACCTCACAAAGGCCTTGCTTTGATCCCTTTGAGGATATCTAACCTATGCCAGGTATGATTTGAAGGCTTGCAAGCACATAGATCATGTAATGTGTACCTACTGCCATGGTCCCTGACTCTAAGCTGCTAGATCCTGTAAGTCTTTTAAACCATAATCTTACAATTAAATCTTTTCCTTTGTAAGTTGCACTGGTCATGGTATCTTATCACAGCAAACAAAAATAACTAAGACTGACAAGCAATGGCAAGTTGATATGATAAAAAATATGTCTTCTATGTGTGTGTATAAAATTATCATAGACCTAAATTTTATGTGAAAAATAACATTGCTGAGTGGTATTTTGCAGAATAATAATGGCATGGAATCAGTGAAATTTGATGACACATAAGCAGACTTTGTCCTATTTAATCTAAAATATTTTGTATTTTATGTGTGTAGGGGTGGTAACAGCATGCATTTTTATGCACCTATTCATGCATAGTTCCATGAGTGTACAATAGGGTGTTAGACACTATGGACCTGGAATTAGAGACATCTGTGACCTTTCACATGTGATATTGGAATAAAGCCCTGATTAAAAGAGAAAATTATTCATTCTAATTGTAAACATGGAAACTAATCAGATTACCATGAAAGTAGTAACTTTTATATTATCAGTACCTTAGATGGAGATTGGGATCTGTATCTTACCATAACCATAAACCTCAGACCTAAGAGAAAGAGAAACGTCTAAATTAGATGATATATATAGAGAAATTTAATTTCATAGAATTTCTGTTTTTAATAGAGAAGAAAATTCTGTTAGGGCCAGAGGTCAGGGAATTTGCTATAAGATTCCATCTCTTTTTCATGTCAAAAGCTAAACCCAGAGACTATCACAAATGTCACTTCCCAAACATGAGCTAAACAAGCGTGGAAAAGCAGGCATTCCAAGGTAAACAGAAATTCTCACGGGGTCTCAGCTTACAAAAAACTATACTGAATTAAGGAATGCTGGGAAGAAAAACAGTCGTCCAAGGTGAAGAGCACAACACTTGACTGTCCATTGAGAAAATTTCAGCCCTGAAACCCTATCTGCATGTATCATTATACTATCCAATTAGGATACATTTAGACACACATATGCAATAATACTTAAAGAGAAGAGGCCATGAAGTTGAAATAGAACAAGAAGGGTTCTCTCAGGTTTATGGTTTGAAAGGGGAAAGAAGAAATGCTGTAAGTATATTAGAATCTCAAAATATTCAGTAACAACACAGGAATAATTGGACTACAATATGAACCAACAACTGTAACCTTAGACATTTGTCTCAAGAAATTACAATTAATATTCCCAAAACACTTAATACAGGTATTAGACATGTTAGATATGTCTAAAACTCTAGACTGGAGGGTATTCTCAAGATAAATCACTTGTGGATAAATAAAAATAAAATGGTTATGTCTCAACATGAAAATATTTTGAGTGTCTAGAGATATAGCTCAGTAGTATAGATATAACTCTCTGAATTCTAGGTATAGTACCAAACAATAAGAAAATTATACTTCCCATGCAATGTTGAGTTTCAGAAGGTTTGATTATATGAACCAACAAAAAGGTATCTGTGGAAGCAGTTTCATGTTGTCATGTTGACTCTTCTGAATGCCTATGGGCCAGTAAATTACATTTTGTCTGTCGCTGTATTGGAAGATTAAGACATTAAAATTATTTGCTACAAAACTTCTCCTCAACATTCTTTCCAATGTCACTCTTTTACATGTCTTCCATGCAATTTTCTATGTGTGTGTGCATCTATATACTGATGTATCATTTCTGTCCATCCATCTTTCCTACTTCTTTAGCATTATCTATATACCTATTTATAATATGTGTGTCTGTCTGTATAAGTATATTGCATACATATATTTTATACATATATTTCTTGAACTCTTTTGAATTTCTACATGTATATCTATTTCCATTTACCTACATATCTATATATCTTGGAATCGGTCTGTCTATCTATCTATCTATCTATCTATCTATCTATCTATCTATCTATCTATCTATCTATCCATCTATCTGTCTGTCTTTGTATATCTAATGATCTTCATCACTATATGTATCCTCGCATCTATATCACCAAATTTATGTCTGTCTATCTATCTATCTATCTATCTGTCTGTCTATCTATCTATCTATCTATCTATCTATCTATCTATCTATCTATCTACATATCTATATAAATTGGAGAACCCTAAATCTGTGTCTTTTCACAAATGATGCAATAGACTTTAATGGTGCATGTTTCCAATCCTATCTAAAGGGTGAAGGGGGAGGGCTGTGATTCTTTATTAGCACAGTATATTGAATGACACCTTTTTGTAAAGATAAAAGAGATAGCTATATTCCCTGCCCTCATTGCAAGATTCAGGGAACATTGTGAATGTGGTAGAGGAATGAATGTAAGAGTAGATGAACATCTGAAGGATGTTTTTCTGACATTGTGTAGATCACTCACTGCTGAACACAGTGCTGCTATAAGTATTAGCACAGGCCTTCAGAAAATGGAACTTTCAATATTTTAGCTGGAGGAGAGAGAAGCCAATGGAGCCCCATTACTCTTCCCTTGGGGCATATTGGCAGTTAACTGTTATATTGAAGAAAGGCCAGTGAGTCTCCACCCATCCCTGTGGAAATATTGTCAGTTAACTGTTAGAGGGGAAGAGGATGTTGTTTCCTTCTTAGAATATGTAATGAAATGCCCTTGCTCCCCAGCCCTAACCTTAAGTTGTCAAGAAGTTCTAATTTTTTTATTTATTTTTTATTTTTTGTTGCTTTATTTACATTTCCAATGTTTCACCATTTCTAGGTCTCCTCTTTGGAAACCACCTATCCCCTCCCCCTCTACAACCTTTATGAGGGAATTCCACCTCCCACCTACCTGCCCACCCAGTCCCATATTCCCACCTTGACATTCCCCTTTACTGGGACCTCTCCTCCCCCTGATGGCCAACAAGGCCTTCCTTTGCCACATATGTGGTTCAATGTATATCCTTTGGTTGGCGGTCCAGCCTCCATGAGGACTGGGGGGGGGGAGGGTCAGGCCAGTTGACACTGTTGCTCTCTCCATGGGGCTGCAGACTCCCTTAGCTCCTTCAGTCCTTTCTCCAATTCCTCCATCTGGGACCTCACTCTCAGTCCAGCAGTTACTGTAAAGTGAAACTTGGGTATTCCAAACGTTTGGGCTAATATCCACTTATCAGTCAGTACATACCATGTTCGTTCTTTGTGACTGAGTTACCTCACTCAGGATGATATTTTCAAGTTCCATCCATTTGCCTTCAAATTTCATTAAGTCATTGTTTTTAATAGCTGAGTAGTACTCCATTGTGTAAATGTACCACGTTTTCTTCTGTATCCACTCCTCTGATGAGGGACATCTGGGTTGTTTCCAGCTTCTGGCTATTATAAATATGGCTGTTATGAACATGGTGGAGCATGTGTCTTTATTACATGTTGGAGCATCTTCTGGGTATATGCCCAGGAGAGGTATAGCTGGGTCCTCAGGTAGTATTATGTC
>CM052722.1:3740589-3755660 GCA_028551405.1 Uromys caudimaculatus
CAGCTCCCAGACCTATTTACTGTTTTATTTTAGGTCTTTGGACCCGCTTGGGGTCGCAGAGGTGTCCAGGTCTTCATTTGGAACCTGGGAAGTATTGGGGGATGGTGACACTTCCTCTGGTCCGGTCAAGTTTGCATTCTCATTCACTTGGTCTTGAAGTAGCAGTGCCAGATTCGGTCCGCTAGTCTCTCCGTGAATTCCAGTGCTGAGGGTTCTCTTCGACTTTGTCCTCTCTCTCTTTCGAAGAGATATTTCCCCCTTCCTCGTTATCTGAAAAAACTACATACAAATGTCATCAGGGCACTGATTTGGGAAAAAGCGAGATAGAATGTGGATGGAGATGATGAGAGGGGGCAGAGATAGATCTGAGAAAGTCTTATGGGGAGAGATGGCTGCAGAAGGGAGGGAATGAGCTTAGCCTGGGACCTCTCACCTTACTAGGACTTCGGTGAGAAGATTTGCGCTGACTCTTCTTGGGGAATTTGCACCTTGAAAGGCGGGAAGCAGCACTCTGCTTCTTCTTTGGCTTGGACCTTTTGACTGCTGTTGCTGATGGCTTAGCACTAGCCTTGGAGGCTTTCTTGGCAGGTGGTGCCATATTGGCGCTCTCCCAGGGACTGGCCACAGAGCTCTGTGCACCCTGCTTATGTCCCTGTCAGAACAATGGTGGGCCACACCCCTCACTCCTGATTGGTCAGCAGAGTCCTCCTTAGTCTATGGCAGGTAAGGACTGGATGACACCTCACAAAGGCCTTGCTTTGACCCCTTTGAGGATATCTAACCTAGGCCAGGTAGGATTTGAAGGCTTGCAAGTACATAGGTTATGTAATGTGTGCCTGTTGCCATGATCCCTGAATCTATGCTGCTCGATCCTGCAAGTCTTTCAAACTTACAATTAAATCCTTTCCTTTATAAGTTGCACTGGTCATGGTATCTCTTCACAGCAAACAAAAATAACTAAGACTGACAAGCAATGGCAAGTTGATATGATAAAAAGACGTCTTCTATGTGTGTGTATAAAATTATCACAAATTTTTATGGAAAAAATAACATTGCTGAATGGTATTATGCAGAACAATAATGACAACGAATCAGTGAACTTTGAGGAAACATCAACAGAATGTGTACCACTTAATCTAAGATATTCTGCATTTTATGTTATGTGTGTAGGGGTGGTGACAGGATGCACGTGTATGCACATATTCATGCAGAGTTTCATGAAGGCACAATAGGGTGTTAGATCCTATGTACCTGGAATTAGAGATATCTGTGACCTTTCACATATGTTCTTGGAATAAAGCCCTGTTTCAAAGAAAATTATTCATTCTAATTGTAAACATGGAAACTTATCAGATTACCATGAAATAAGTAACTTTTATATTATCAGGACCTTAGATGGAGACCGGGATCTATATCATATCAAAACCATAAACCTCAGACCTAAGATTAAGAGATAAGTCTAAATTGGATGATATATAGAGAGAAATTTAATTTTATAGAATTTATGTTTGCAAATACAGAAGAAAATCCTGTAAGTGCCAGGGATCAGGGAAATTGCTGTAACATTGTATCTTCTCGTTATATAAAAATCTAAACTGAGAAACTATCACCAATATCACTTCCCAAACATGAGCTAAACAAGGATGGATAAACAGGCATTCCAAGGTAAGCAAACAAGTTTCCACAGGACTCAAGCGTATACAAAAACTATAGTGAATTAAAGAATGTTGTGAGGAGAAATAATCTTTCCTATTGAAGTGCAGAACACTTGACTGCCCATTGAAAATGTGTCAGCCCTGAAAACATGTGCACTGGTATCATTATATGATCTAATCAGGCTATGTTTAGAGACACATATGCAATAATAATTAAACAATGATGCCATGAATTTGAATGAGAATAAGAGGGATTCTATTGCTTGTTTGAAGTTTGGAAGGAATGAAGAAATGCTGTAATTATATTATAATCTCAAAAATATTCACTAATAAAACAGCTAAAATCCTATTACCATATTACTAAACAACTGTGTCCTTAGTTCTTTGTCTCAGGGAAATGAGCATTGATATTTACAAAGAAACTTAACACTGGTGTTAGTCATATGAGGCATGCCTATTTTTTCCTCTAAACTGGATGGTTATCAGAAGATCCAAAACTATATGGATGAGAAAAATAAAATGACTCTGTCTCAACCTGAAAATATTTTCTCGTCTAGGGTTATAGCTCAGTAGTATAGTTCTTACTTTTTGACACAAAAATATTGTACCAAACAATTAGAAAATAGAGCTTGCCAAGCAATGTTCAGTTTTAATGGATTGGAATAAATGAACTGTCAAATAGGTAACTGTGGAAACAGATTCATGATGTCATGTTAACTCCTCTGAATGCCTATGTGCCAGTAAAGTGTTGGAAGATTTCAGCCACTAAAATTATATGAGAAATCATTTTTACTCAGCATCACTTCCTATGTCGCCCTATCACATCTCTTCCATGCAATTGCCTGTGTAAAAATTTGTGCATCTGTCCACTTATTTCTGCTTCAGGAAATCAGTCCTTCATGTGTTTGCCCCAGCAAAACACCATCCAACACAACTGACTTTCCACAGAACCCTTAAGTTTCCAGTTCAACCAAGTTCCTCTACTAGGAACAAATCATAGTTCTAACTCACAAAGAAACTGTTTCATTAGCTCAATATCTGCATGTATTTCTATGTAAGAAAGATTTGTCCCTTCTACTAAATTTACTTACTGAGTCATTTATTGATGTATGATGGATTTGTGCATAGCACGAACCAAATTAGGAAAGCTAACAATACCTAGACCATATATATATATATATACATATATATACATACATATATATATATATATATATATATATATATATATATATATATATATATATATATACAATTTCTATTTAGGCATTGTGTCACACATCTATAATCCTAGCACTATGGAAAAATCTTGCAGAAAAACTGTGAGTTTGAAACAGCAAGAATATCTCAACAAACAAACAACAAACAAGTAAAGTGGATCTATTTGATTTTCTGTTACTCTTGCATCTGTACAAAGTTGTCTTTCTTTAATTTGGAGAAGTTTACAGTATCCCACAGTTTCTGCACATTCCTTTCATGTCTTTTAAACTATTTTGTCCATAATTTTGCTTGTGTAGTCTAATTGTTCTCTTTTATTTTTGAATCTTAATATTCTTTCTTCTGCTTGATCATTCCTACCTGTAAGGCTTCCTTTAAGTTTTGTATTTGGGTTATTGGGTATTTTGATTGCATTTTCATTTCAGATTTCACTCTTTTTAATATTTTTATTTATTAAATTCAGTTTTCAAATTCTTGATTGTCCTTGTCATTTGATTTTCTTTTTTGTTTTTTCTTCACTCAGGCATTTATTGCTATCCTCAAGTTCACTGAACTATTTTTTCTGTTCTTTTAAAATCCTTGCATTCTTTGATGATTATTCTTTTAGATTCATGTCCAAAGGTCCTTCTTATAGGACTTATGGATTCAGGGTAGATGCGTGCTGTCTTGCATTTCATATTATTTGGGATTTTGCAAGGAGACCTAGGCATTTGTCCTTCTTGTACCAGCTGTATGTCTGATATGAGAGCCTAGGCTGCTGTGCTAAGTAGAAAAGTGTTTGTTTCTTTTTGCTGTTTTCCAAGCTTGTTTGATTTGAGATCAGGTATGATGAGTTAGTAGGACAATCTAGATACCCAGTATTGATTATGGATTGGAGGAATGAAAGCGGTTCTGGTTCAGTGGTAAGTGAAGGAAGTACATGAATGGGACAAACAATTAGATCTGCTTGGGCTGTGTTGCCTGAGCAATATGGTGTGATAATTATGTGGATGCACTGGGGTCTTGGGCACTCATTAGGCTAGGCCAGTGTAGAGGTTGTGTGGCAGGCTAAACCTGATGTCTGTGGACTTACCAGGCTGGGTCAGCACACAAGTGTATATCACAGGCTAGGTCTAGAGGTCGGATATGGTGCTGGCAGGCTAGTATCCAGCAGGTTTACCATACTGGGTTGGCATACAGTATGTGTAACCCCAGAACAAAACATAGAGGTTAGGAACAATGACACAGGCAAGCTCAAACCAGGGGGAGTCATCAGACTGAGATGGCATTTAGGATGTACAATCTTGATTAAGCCTGAAGGTTGGCTATGGCATGGTTATACTAGTATCAAATTGACTCATCAGACTGGGATGGAGCCTGAGTGTACAACATAAGCTAGATGTGGAGATTGAGTAAAACAGAAATCTGACTCACAAAATGTAGTGCACAGCACAGGAAACAAACCCATGATCTTCAATAGCCAGCTCAGAAAGCCAACATGTCTTCATTAGACTTGTAGAAGGTTTGGATGCTGTCAAACATCCAATCAAACAGACAAAGGAAATGAACAAATCCATCCAGGATAAAAAATGGAAATAGAAACAATAAAGAAATCATAAAGGGAGACAACCCTGGATATAGAAAACCTAGGAAAGAGATCAGGAATCATAGATGCAAGCATCACCAACAGAATACAAGAGATAGAAGAAAGAATCTCAGGTGCAAAAGATACCATGGAAAACATTGTCACAACAGTCAAAGAAAAATGCAAAATACGAAAAACTCCTAACCCAAAACATCCAGGAAATCCAGGACACAATGAGAAGTCAAAATATAAGTATAATAGGCATAGAAGAGAGTGAATATTCCCAATTTAAAAGGCCAGTAAATATCTTCAACAAAATTATAGGAGAAAACTTCCCTAACCTAAAGAAAGAGATGCACATAAACATTAAAGATGCCTACAGAACTCCAAATAGATTGGACCAGAAAAGAAATTCCTCCTGTCACATATTAGTCAAAACACCAAATGCACAAAACAAGGAAAGAATATTAAAAGCAGTAAGGGAAAAAGGTCAAAGAACATATAAAGGCAGATGTATCAGAATTACACCAGACTTCTGAACAGTGACTATGAAAGCTCGAAGATCCTGGGCAGGTCTCATACAGACCCTAAGAGAATGCAACCGCCAGCCCAGGCGGCTATACCCAGCAAAACTCTAAATTACTATAGATGGTGAAGCCAAGATATTCTGTGACAAACCAAATTTACATTATATCTTTCCACAGACATAGCCCTACAAAGGATAATAGACAGAAAATGCCAAAACAAGGAAGGAAACTACACCCTAGAAAAAGCAAGAAAGTAATCTTCTTTCAACAAACCCAAAAGAAGACAGCCATACAAACATAAAAATAATGTTGAAAATAACAGGAAGCAATGATCACTATTCCTTAATATTTCTTAACATCAATGGACTCAATTCCCCAATAAAACGACATAGGCTAACAGGCTGGATATATAAACAGGGCCCAGCATTTTGCTGCATACAGAAAATGCAACTCAGTGTTAAAAAAAAAAAAAAAAAAAAAAAAAAAAAAAAAAAAAAAAAACACTACTTCAGAGTAAAGGGCTGGAAAACAATTTTCCAAGCAAATGGTCCTAACAAACAAGTTGGAGTATCCATTTTAATATAGGATAAAATTGACTTTCAACCAAAAGTCATCAAAAATGATAAGGAAGGAAATTTCATACTCATCAAAGGAAAAATCTACGAGGAAGAACTCTCAATTCTGAACACGAGGAAGAACTCTCAATTCTGAACATCTATGCTCCAAATGCAAGGGTATCCACATTCATAAAAGAAACTTTACTAAAGCTCAAAGCACACATTGCACCTCACACAATAATAGGGGGAGACTTTAACACCCCACTCTCATTAATAGATCTTAGAAACACAAACTAAACAGAGACACAGTGAAACTGACAGAATTTATGGACCACATAGATTTAACAGATATCTATAGAACATTTCATCCTAAATCAAAAGAATATACCGTCTTCTCAGCACCTCATGGCACCTTCTCTAAAATTGACAATAAAATTGATCACAAAGCAAACCTCAACAGATACGAGAAGATTGAAATAATCCCTTGCCTCCTATCAGATTAATATGGATTAAGGCTAGTCGTCAATAGCAACAAAAATAACAGAAAGCCCATATACACATGGAAGCTGAACAACACTCTACTCAATGATAACTTGGTCAAGGAAGAAAGAAAGAAAGAAATTAAAGACTTCCTAGAATTTAATGAAAATGAAAGTACAACATACCCAAATGTATGGGACACAATGAAAGCAGTGGTAAGAGGAAAACTCATAGCTCTGAGTGCCTCCAAAAAGAGAGCATACACTAGCAGCTTAACAGCACACCTGAAAGCTCTAGAACAAAAAGAAGCTCATACACCCAGGAGGAGTAGAAGGCAGGAAATAATCAAACTCAGGGCTGAAATCAACCAAGTAGAAACAAGAAGAACTATACAAAAAGTCATCAAAACCAGGAACTGCTTCTTTGAGAAAATCAGCAAGATAGGTAAACCCTTAACCAGACTAATCAGAGGGCACAGAATCAGTATCCAAATTTATAAATCAGAAATGAAAAGGGAGACATAACAACAGAAACTTAGGAAATTAAAAAACAAATCAGATCTTACTACAAAAGCATATACTCAATAAAATTGGAAAATCTGGATGAAATGGACAATTTTCTAGACAGATACTAAATACCAAAGTTAAGTCAAGATAAGATAAACCATTGAAACAGTCCCATACCACTAAAGAATTAGAAGCAGTCATTAAAATTCTCTCAACCAAAAACAGCCCAGGACCAGATAGGTTTAGTGCAGAGTTCTATCAGACCTTCAAAGAAGACCCAATACCAATACTCTTCAAACTATTCCACAAAATAGAAACAGAAGGAACACTACCCAATTCATTCTATGAAGCCACAGTTACACTGATACCAAAACCTCACAAAGACCCAACAAAGAAAACTTCAGACCAATTTCCCTTATGAATATCAATGCAAAAATACTCAATAAAATTCTTGCAAACTGAATCCAAGGACACAACAAAATGATCATTCTCCACGATCGAGTAGGCTTCATCCCAGGGATGCAGGGATGGTTCATTACCCAGAAATCTATCAATATAATCTACTACATAAACAAACTCAAAGAAAAAAAAACACATGGTCATTTCCTTAGATGCTGAAAAAGCATTTGACAAAATTCAACATACAAAATGTGGATGCCTCAGTGTTTCTTAGAAGGGTGAACAAAATACTCATATGGGGAAATATTGAGGTGAAGTGAGGAACAGAGACTCAAGAAAGGCCATCCAGAAAATGTTCCATCTAGAAATACATCCCTTATATAGCCATCAATCCAAGACATTCTTGTGGATGCTGGGAAGTGCTTGCTGATGGAAGAGTGATAAGCTGTCTCCAGAGAGGCTCAGGCAGAATCTGACAAATACAGAGATGGATGCTCACAGCCAACCATTGGACTGAGCGTGGGGTCCCCGATGGAAGAGTTGGAGAAGGGACTGAAGGAGCTGAGGGGGTTTGCAGCCCCATTGAGGGAGCAACAGTGTCACCTGGCTCGAACCCCCAAGCTCCCGGAGACTGGACCACCAACCAAAGAATACACATGGAGGAACCCATGGTGCTGGCAGCATGTGTGGCAGTGGAGGTCGTTGTTGGCCATCAGTGGGAGGAGAGGCCCTTGGGTCTGAGAGTGTTAGATGCCCCAGTATAGGGGAATGCTAGGGATGTAAGACAGGAGTGGGTTGGTGGGTGGGGAAGTACCCTCATAGAGGCAGGTGGAGAGGGAATGGGATAGGGGAGTTCCAAATTGGAAAACATTTGAAATGTATATAAAGTAAACATCCAAAAATAAAAGAAAGAACAAAACAGCAGGAAAAAAACAATGACTTCATGAAATTCTTAGGCAAATGTGTAGAACTAGAAAATATCATCCTGAGGTAACCCAGCCACAAAAGGACACACATGTTATGTACTCACTGATGAGTGGATATTCGGCAAAAAGCTCAGAATATCCATGATACACCTCAAAGACCATATCAAGCTCAAGAAGAAGGAAGATCAAAGTGTGGATGCTTCAGTCCTACTTAGAAGGGGGAACAAAATATTCTTGGGAACTGGAAGGAGTGAGGGACCTGGGAGGGAGAGGGAGGAGGAGGGAAAAGCAGGATAGGATCAGGTGTGGGAGGAGATGAGAGAGAAGTACTGGGGGTAGCCACTAGAAAGACCCAGATGCCAGGAAAGCAAGAGGTTCCCAGGATCCAGTGGGGATGGCATTAGCTGAAATACCCAACAAAGGGGAAAGAGACCCTGAAGAGACCATATTCAGAGGTTAGACATGGACCCCGGTTGAAGGATGTGCCACCCATCCATCTCGAGAATAGTAATACAGAATTTTTTCTGTCTGAAGGAAATGCAGGGACAAAGTGTGGAGCAGAGACTGAAGGAAAGGCCATCCATGGACTGCCCCACCTCGAGATCCATCCCATCTGCAGACACCAAACCCAAACTCTATTGCTGATGCTAAGAAGTCCTTGCTGATAGGAGCTTGGTATGGCTGTCCCCTGAGAGGCTCTGACAGAGCATGACCAATATAGAGGCAGATATTCACAGCCAACCATCAGAATGAGCACAAGACACCAATGGAGTAGTAGGAGAAAGGACTGAAGGAGCTGAAGGGGTTTGCAACTCCACAGAAAGAACAACAATACCAACCAACCAGACACCCCAGAGCTCCCAGGACTAAACCACCAACCAAAGGGTACACATGAAGGTACCCATGGCTCCAGCTTCATATGTAGCAGAGGAATGGCTTATCTGGCATCAATGGGAGGAGAGGCCCTTGGTCCTGTGGAGACTTGATGTCCCAATGTAGGGAAACACTATGGCGGTGAGGCAGGAGTGGGTGGGTCAGAGAGTTCCCTCATAGAAGCAAGGGAGGGGGGATGGGATAAGGTGTTTGCAGAGGGAAAACCAGGAAGGGGGATAAACATTTGAAATGTAAATAAATAAAATAAGTAATAAAAAAGACAGCTTTTCTGGATTTCTTAATTTTGGCTGTCATTTACCTTCAAAGTTTGAAATAGATCATTTCATGCTTTTTCTGGATGACACCAATTTACATACCAATGTGGATGAGTGAAATCTCATAAGACTTCATCCCCAGATGAAGAGCTACAGGCAGTAGAGTTACAGGAAATTAACAGCTGCTGAGAGGGAGATTCGGCATTCTCCGGGGACAAGTCACCTGCTTGGCAACATTAACGGATTCAGAAAATTTTATCTATCTATCTGTGTATCTATCTATCTTTATATCTGTCTGTCTTTCTGTCTGTTGATCTATCTATTTATGTTTGTATGTCACAATAGTTGTAGAAGATGTGAATTCGAGGAGTAGCATAATATATGAGAAATTAGAGAGGGGGAAAAGAGAGGAGAAAATTATTCAAATATAGTACTCATGTATGAAAATATCAAAAAACACTATACCTCTTCTGAGTATGTAGAGATGTTATTATTTTTAGTTACCCCAAAAACCTTACAGTATTACAACTATTTATATGGCATTTACATTGTGACAAATGTTCTAAGTATGTGTAAAGTTTGTGAGAGGATACAAAAAACATCTATGACAATATTATGCCACTTACTATCAAGTATTTGATCATTCTGGATGCCCTGGAACAAATGACTACAGATAACAGATGACTACATCTAGTATATACACACACATGCATATTATGTATATGTGTATGTATATGTATATGTGTGTATATGTGTATATATATATATACATACACACATATGCATATATATACATACATGCTTATGTTATAGCTTAATTTATATATCATTCACAGTGAAAAAAAGTTTTAAAAATAACTAATAGAACAATTATAATTCTACACCATTATACAAAGAGTTACTTGGATTTATTCTCTCTTAAAAGAATCAAAACAAATATCAATATTTTCAGGCTAAAGCTCACTTCTGGAAACTGCAAGAAATGAATCCATGAAAAATAGGGTCTGCTGTCCTGATTCTGTTTGTGTTCAAATAAATGCACTAGCCTGGAAAGCTTATTTCACATATTTTGTACAAATTCATGAACAGAGAGACATTTCTCTTTCAGGTTTTACTTATCACAAAGCTACCAACAAGTTCCCCAAAGCTCCTTCTAGCATAAATGTTCTCCATTCTTTAGGAGCTCCTAAAATTTTATTGAAAACTGTGGTTCCAAAAATATTCTTTTCTTGGTGTCTATCTAGTATGAAGAACGTTAATATTAGAGTTCTTTGAATTTTCAACAAACCCACTATTCATTCTAGATACCAAGTCCCTACTACTGTTTCTCAGTAGTCATTTTCTACCCTTTAAATTAGTGGTTCTCAACCTGTGGCTTTGACCCTGTT
The DNA here is from genome assembly GCA_028551405.1 of Uromys caudimaculatus. Classification (NCBI taxonomy): domain Eukaryota; kingdom Metazoa; phylum Chordata; class Mammalia; order Rodentia; family Muridae; genus Uromys; species Uromys caudimaculatus. The sequence continues at coordinate 3,750,958 of CM052722.1, forward strand.
GGGGGACACATATTCAGTTTTTTAGCATATCTGATATGCATATTGTGATTCATAATAGCGGCAAAAATATAGTTATGAAGTAGTAACAGAAATAATTTTATTCTTGAGATTCAGACAACATGAGGAACTGTATTAAATGGTCATAGAATTAGGAAAGTTGAAAAACACTGATTTAAAGTATATACATCAGCTTTCTTTTTTAAACCAATGTGCATTTTCAGGAACTATTCCTTATTTCCTTTGATATGTGATTAGTTATATAATATATCACATAACCAACTGTCTGAGGGGACCAATCTGAATGTAAAGTTTGTATATTCTGTGTCTGGCTAATGGTAGCAATTTCCCTGTTTTATGCAAGAGTCTTTTTTCATTGATTTTCAATAGTCCACATACATTGCTAAAATGAGGCTTTGTTCTCAATCTGTAAAAAAGACACAAGAGGGGCTTTCAGAGTTAAATTTCACTGTATTTTACATAGACAGTGGGACAGAAATACTTGGGTTACTAGTAGAGAATCAGCCAAGGTGCTCAACATTTGTAAAGAATGCATCAGGCAGATTTCTAATCATATGATACATGCTGTATCTAGTAACATTAAGCTATGGTCATTGATTTGCTTTCTAGAAAGTTTGATCTTCACCTTGAAGAAAATTTAATAGGAGTGTTAAATATGTCAACTACTGCCTCCACAGCCTCTGTTTCCAGGAACCTGACCTGCTTGCATTCCAGATTTTTACTTCCTTCAATAAGTGACAGAGACATGGAAATACAAATTTGATACAGAAAAAGTGAACCCCAGGAGAGTTTGCCAAGATTCAGCTCTTGTCTGAGGGACCAAGGAACAGCCTGGGACAGGAGCCTTCCTGTTTATGCCTGTGGCCTGTGCCACGCGGCTCCATACCCAAATAGCACAGGGAAGGAGCTACTCTCCCAGGAGTGTGGACAAGCCTGTGATCAGGGGTAAAGCCAGCACCTCTACTCAGAGGGACCTGCCCTGAGCCCCCAGGACACAGGGACCTACAAGCAGCCTGGGGACAGAAGCCTTCTGGTTTCCTTCTGCGGCCTGGGCCCTCAGTCTGTGCCACAGAGCTCTATAGCCAAATAGCGCCAGGAGAAAGCTAGCATCCCAAGGCTGTGGACAAGCCAGTGAGTGGAGCCAGGCAGCTGTGATCCTGTGACACAGGGCTCCATACTCAGTGCCAGGAGAGAGATGGTCTCCCAGGAGTGCTGACATACCTTCGAGCACAGGAAGACTACCACTTCTGTTCAAATTCCTCCATCAAGAGGGACCCTTGAAGAGTCATCAGGACACAGGAACCAAGGAACAGCTGGGTACAGGATCCTTCTGGTTTCTGTCTGCACACCAGAGCTGACCCTGTACCAAAGCTCTCCAAACCAAAATTCCTCTCAGAGAGAGCTGGTCTCCAAGGAGTACTGATGCAAAGGCTTGCAGGAAGGACAAGTCACAGTCAGAGAGAGCAAGACCAACTAACACCAGAGATAACCAGATGGCAAAAGGCAAGGGCAAGAACATAAGGAACAGAAATCAAGGCTGTATGGCATCAGAACCCAGTTCTGCCACCACAGGGAGCACTGGATAACCCAACACACCAGAAAAGCAAGACTCAGATTTAAAATCACTTCTCATAATGATGATAGAAGACTTTAATAAGGAAATAAATAACTCCATTAAAGAAATACAAGAGAACACAGGTAAACAACTAGAAGCCCTTAAAGAGGAACTACAGGAAAACACAATCAAACAGGGAAGGAAATGAACAAAACCAGCCAACATCTAAAGATGTAAATAGAAACAATAAAGAAATCACAAAGGGAAATAACCCTGGAGTTAGAAAACCTAGGAAAGAGATCAGGAGTCATAGACACAAGCATCATCAACATAATACAAGGAATAGAAGAGTGCAGAAGATACCAGAGAGAACATTGACACAACAGTCAAAGAAGCTGCAAAATACAAAAAGCTGCTAACCCAAAACATCCAGGATATCCAGAACACAATGAGAAGACCAAACCTAAGTATAATAAGTATAGAAGGGAGTGAAGATTCCCAATTTAAAGGGCCAGTAAATATCTTCAACAATATTATAGAAGAAAACTTCCCTAACCTAAAGAAAAAGATGAACATAAACATTCTAGAAGCCTACAGAACTCCAAATAGATTGGACCAGAAAAGAAATACGTCCTGTCTCATAATAGTCAAAACACCAAATGCATAAAACAAGGAAAGAATATTAAAAGCAGTAAGGGAAAAAGATCAAGTAACATATAAAGGCAGACGTATCAGAATTACACCAGACTTCTCACCAGAGACTATGAAAGCTAGAAGATACTGGACAGATCTCATACAGACCCTAAAAGAACACAAGTGCCAGCCCAGTCTGTGGGGCAGTGATCTATGTCAGGCAGTCTAATGCCCGGTTGAGCATAGGCTAGAAGCCCTGGGAGACCCAGTGGAAAATTTCACGAATAGTGGAACCTACACAAGGGACCAGAATTCATGCTTCTGGCCAACGCTCCTGGGAGATTCCCATAGCTCTCATGACCCCTGTATAGAGAGAGGCCTGGCGTGTGAGACTTGTGACTTGTGTCACCTAGAAAGCAACCCTGAGTCCCGGGCAAAGCAAATGAGGCACTAGTAGGGCCCCCAAGCTGGCCAATGGAAAGTGTCAGCCACCAAACCCCTGTCTCCTCTCAGAACTATAAATATAACACCTTAACCTGAGTAGCTCTCTCTCTCCCCTCCTTCTCTACCCGCCTGCCCCATGAGCGCTGCCTGCCATCCAGAACAAATAAAGATAAAAACTATTTTGGCGTCCGAGAACTTTTGTCTAAGCGAGCTGTGGCACATGGGTTCTCGAGGAGACCGGCTCTACGGCGAGCTGAGCGCTCTTAACGGCAGCTGGCACCGGGCACCGCGGGAAGTGTTTTATGATCAAGACTTGGCGCTATTGCAGCTGGTCTCTATCTGTGCCCCCTCCCTACACCGTGGCCAAGCAGCTGGCTGTGGCTTCGGCAGCTCGCAGAGGCTGCAGCGGCTTGGGCACCGAGTCGGTGGACTCCCCTGCATCGGGGCCGGGGCTGCTCGACCCCGGCATCTCACCCCTGCAGTGTCAGGCCCCGCAAATCTATGCTGCGACAAGGAGGGTCGCTGCGGTGAGCCTTGAAGCCTAGGGTGCCGGGACCCAGCACTGGAGCCAGGGGACCTGCCCGCGCCTGCACTTCACCCAGCGTGAGAGAGTACAGCACCAGGCTGCTATACCTAGCAAAACTCTCAATTACAATACATGGTGAAACCAGGATATTCAATGACAAAACCAAATTTACAAAATACCTTTCCACAAACCCAGCCCTACAAAGGATAATAGATGGAAAACGCCAACACAAGTAGGGAAACCACGCCCTAGAAAAAGCAAGAAAGTAATCTTTCAACAAACCCAAAAGAAGATAGTCACACTAGCATAAAAATAACATCAAAAATAGCAGAAAGCAACAATGACTATTCCTTAATATCTCTTAATATCAATGGACACAATTATCCAGTAAAAACACATAGGCTAACAGATTGGATACATAAACAGAGTTCAGCATTTTGCTGCATACAGGAAATGCACCTCGGTGTTAAAGACAAACACTACCTCAGAGTAAAGGGCTGGAAAACAATTTTCTAAGCAAATGGTCCCAACAAACAAGTTAGAATATCCATTCTAATATAGGATAAAATCGACTTTCAACCAAAAGTCATCAAAAAAGATAAGAAAGGACACTTCATTCTCATCAAAGGAAAAATCTACGAGGAAGAACTCTCAGTTCTGAACATCTATGCTCCAAACGCAAGGGCACACACATTCATAAAAGAAACTTTCTAAAGCTGAAAGAACACATTGCATCTCACACAATAATAGTGGGAGACTTCAACACCCCAGTCTCATCAATGGACAGATCAGCAAAACACAAACTGAACAGAGAAACACTAAAACTAACAGAAGTTAAGGACCAAATGGATTTAACAGATATCTATAGAACATTTCATCATAAATCAAAAGAATATACCTTCTTCTTAGCACCTCATGGTACTTTCTCCAAAATTGACCATGTAATTGGTCACAAAACAAACCTCAACAGATACAAGAAGACTGAAATAATCCCATGCCTCCTATCAGATCACTACGGATTAAGGCTGGTCTTCAACTTAAGGCTGGTTTTCAACAGCAACAACAACAACAGAAAGCCCACATACACATGGAAGCTGAACAATGAATGCTCTACTCAAGGATAACTTGGTCAAGGAAGAAATATGTTCGTAGCAGCCATATTTATAATAGCCAGAACCTGGAAACAGCCCAAATGTCCCTGATCAGAGGAATGGATACAGAAAATGTGATATATCTACACAATGGAGTACTACTCAGCTATTAAAAACAATGACTTAATGAAATTTGCAGGCAAATGGATGGAACTTGAAAATATCATCCTGAGCGACGTAACTCAGTCACAAAAGAACGAACATGGTATGTACTCACTGATAAGTGGATATTAGCCCAAAAGTTCAGAATGCCCAAGTTTCACTTTACAGTAACCGCTGGACTGAGAGTGAGGTCCCAGATGGAGGAGTTGGAGAAAGGACTGAAGGAGCTGAGGGAGTTTGCAGCCCCATGGAGGGAGCAACAGCATCAATGGGC
>CM052722.1:3756160-3794602 GCA_028551405.1 Uromys caudimaculatus
CTCAGTCACAAAAGAACGAACATGGTATGTACTCACTGATAAGTGGATATTAGCCCAAAAGTTCAGAATGCCCAAGTTTCACTTTACAGTAACCGCTGGACTGAGAGTGAGGTCCCAGATGGAGGAGTTGGAGAAAGGACTGAAGGAGCTGAGGGAGTTTGCAGCCCCATGGAGGGAGCAACAGCATCAATGGGCCTGACCCCCCCCCCCGGTCTTCCTGGAGTTTGGACCACCAAACAAAGAATACACATTGAGGGACCCATGGTTCAGACCACATATGTGGCAGAGGAGGGCCACATTGGCCATCAGCGAGAGGAGAGGCCCTTGGGCCTGAGGGTGTTAGAGGCCCCAGTAAAGGGGAATGTCAAGGTTGGAATACGGGAATGGGTGGGCAGGTGGATGGGAGGTGGAATTCCCTCATAGAGGCGGGGAAGGGGAGGGGATGGGGTTTCCAAAGAGGAGACCTAGAAAAGGGGAAACATTGGAAATGTAAATAAAGTATCAAAAATAAATAAATAAATAAATTTTTAAAAAAAGAAAGAAATTAAAGACATCCTAGAATTTAATGAAAATAAAAATTCAACATACCCAAACTTATGGGACACAATGAAAGTAGTGTGAAGAGGAATACTCATAGCTCTGAGTGCCTCCAAAAGGAAACTGGAGAGAGCATACACTAGCAGCTTAACAGCACACCTGAAAGCTCTAGAACAAAAAGAAGCTAATGCACCCAAGAGGAGTAGAAGGCAAGAAATAATCAAACTCAGGGTTGAGATCAACCACGTAGAAACAAAAAGAACTATATAAAGAATTAACAAAACCAGGAGCTGGTTCTTTGAAATAATCAACAAGATAGATAAACCTTAGTCATACTAATTAGAGGGCACAGAAACAGTATCCAAATTAACAAAATCAGAAACGAAAAGGGAGATATAACAACAGAATCTGAGGAAATTAAAAAAATTATCAGATCCTACTACAAAAGCCTATACTCAAGAAAATTGAAAAATCTAGATGAAATGGACAATTTTCTAGAGAGATACTAAATACCACCATCAGGATAAGATAAACCATCTAAACAGTCCCATAACCCCTAAACAAGTAGAAGCAGTCATTAAAAGTCTCCCAACCAAAAAAAGCCCAGGACCAGATGGGTTTAGTGCAGAATTCTATCAGACCTTCAATGAAGACCTAATACCAATACTCTTCAAACTATTCCACAAAATAGAAACAGAAGGAACACTACCCAATTCATTCTATGAAGCCACAATTACAGATACCAAAACCTCACAAAGACCCAACAAAGAAAGAAAACTTCAGACCAATTTCCCTTATGAATATCAATGCAAAAATACTCAATAAAATTTTTGCAAACTGAATCTAAGAGCACATCAAAATGATCATTCATCACGATCAAGTAGGCTTCATCCCAGGGATGCAGGGATGGTTCAATACCCGGAAATCCATCAATGTAATCCATTACATTAAAACTCAAAGAAATAAACCACATGGTCATTTCCTTAGATGCTGAAAAAGCATTTGAGAAAATTCGACATCCTTTCATGATAAATGTCTTGGGAAGATCAGGAATTCAAGGCCTATACCTAAACATAGTAAAAGTAATATACAGCAAACAAGTAGCCAACATCAAACTAAATGGAGAGAAACTTGAAGCATTTCTACTAAAATCAGGGTCTAGACAAGGCTGTCCACTCTCTCCCTATCTATTCAATACAGTTCTTGAAGTTATAGCTAGAGCAATTAGACAACAAAAGGAGGTCAAAGGGATACAAATTGGAAAAGAAGAAATCAAAATATCACCATTTGCAGATGATATAATCTTATACTTAAGTGACCCGAAAACTCCACCAGAGAACTGCTTCAGCTGATAAACAACTTCAGCAAAGTGGCCAGTTATAAAAATTACTCAAGCAAATATACTTGAAGGATAAACAGGCTGAGAAATAATTTAGGGAAATGACACCCTTCACAATTGTCACAAAAAATTGGTGTGACTCTAACCAAACAAGTGAAAGATCTGTATGACAAGAACTTCAAGTCTCAAAATCAAGAAATCGAAGAAGACCTCAGAAGATGGAAAGACCTCCCATGCTCATGGATTGGCAGGATCAGTATAGTAAAAATGGCCATCTTGCCAAAAGCAATCTACAGATTCAATGCAATCTCCAACAAAATTACAACTCAATTCTTCATAGACTTAGAAAGAGTGATTCTCAAATTCATTTGGAATAACATAAAACCCAGGATAGCAAAAAATATTCTCAACAATAAAAGAACTTCTGGGGGAATCAGCATCCATGACCTCAAGCTGTACTACAGAACAGTAGTGATAAAAACTGCATGGTATTGGTACAGCGACAGGCAAGTAGATCAATGGAACAGAATTGGAGACCCAGAAATGTACCCAAACACCTAAGGTCACTTGATTTTCGACAAAGGAGCTAAAACCATCCCGTAGAAAAAAGACAGCATCTTCAACAAATGGTGCTGACTCAACTGGCAGTCAACATGTAGAAGAATGCAAATTGATCCATTCCTATCTCCTTGTACTCCTCAAATCCAAGTGGATCAAGGACCTATACATAAAACCAGATACACTGAATCGAATAGAAGAGAAAGTGGGGAAAACTCTCAAACACATGGCCACAGGGGAAAAGTTCCTGAACAGAACACCACTAGCTTATGCTTTAAGATCAAGACTGGAAAAATGGAGCCTCATAAAATTGCAAATCTTCTGTTAGGTAAAGAACACTGTCAGTAGGACACAATGGCAACCAATATATTGTGAAAAAAACTTTGCCAATCCTACATCCAATAGAGGCCTAATACCCCATATATACAAAGAACTCAAATAGTTAGTCTCCAGAGAACCAAATAACCCTATCAAAAAATAGGGAACAGAGCTAAACAGAAAATTCTCAACAGAAGACACTCGAAGGTCTGAGAAGCACCTAAAGAAATGTTCAGCATCCTTAGTCATCAGGGAAATGCAAATCAAAACAACCCTGAGATTCCACCTTACATCACTTAGAATGGCTAAGATCAAAAACTCAGGTGACAGCAGATGCTGGCAAGGACGTGGAGAAAGAGGAACACTCCTCCATTGCTGGTGGGATTGCAAGCTGGTACAACCACTCTGGAAATCAGTTTGGCATATACTCAGAAAATTTGACATAGTGCTACCCGAGGACCCAGTTGTACCACTCCTGGCCATATATCCAGAAGACACTCCACCATGTAATAAGGACACATGCTCCACTCTGTTCATAGCAGCCATATTTATAACAGCCAGAAGCTGGAAACAACACAGATGTACCTTAAAACAATGACTTCATGAAATTCGCAGGCAAATGGATGGAACTTGAAAATATCATCCTGAGTGAGGTAACTCAGTCACAAAAGAACAAACACAATATGTACTCAGTGATAAGCAGATATTAGCCCAAAAGTTCGGAATACCCATGATTTAATTCACAGCAACTCTTGAACTAAGTGTGAGGTCCCAGATGGAGGAGTTCGAGAATGTACTGAAGGAACTGAGGAAATTTGCAGCTCCATGAGGAGGGTGCTCCCAGAAACTGGACCACCAACCAAAGAATACACATGGAGGGACCCATGGTGCTGGCCACATATGTGTCAGAGGAGGGCCTTGTTGGCCATCAGGGGGAGGAGAGGCCCTTGGGCCTGAGGGTGTTAGATGCCCCAGTATAGGGGAATGCCAGGGAGGGAAGAGGAGAATGGGTGGGCTTGTGGGGGAATACCCCCATAGAGGCAGGGGGAGGTGGAATGGGATAGTGGGTTTCCAAAAGGAAAACCTGGAAAGGGAAAAACATTTGAAATGTAAATAAAGTATCAAAAATAAAAAATAAAATAAAAAAGTCAACTACCTTCTAAATAAGCTCCAATCTTTCACTTGAAAGTTACTTTGTTTTGCCTTATACTTGAATTTTTTCTCTATTTGAATATGAAATTTTAAAAATATGTTATAAATTAAAGACTCAGTCTTATGATGTACACTATGCTGCCACTTCATGAAAACTTAGAGATATAGGGCTGGAGAGATGGCTCAGCAGTTGAGAACATCAGCTGCTCTTCCAGAGGTCCTGAGTTCAATTCCCAGCAACCGCATGGTAGCTGAGAACCATCTATAAGGAATCTGATATGCTTTTCTGGCATACAGATGTACATGCAGACAGAGCACATATACATTTAGCACACAGATAAATTTTAAAAAATGAAAAAAAAGAATTTGCAAAAAAGGAAAGAAAACTTAGAGGTATCAAAATATTAGAAATGGGGTTGGAAAGAAGTTTCATCAGTTAAGAGTGCTTATCATTCTTGCAAAGGATTTGAGTTTGGTTTCCCAAATTCAGATGAGGGTGCTCACAACCACCTGTAACTGTCCTTCCAAGCGAGCTGAGACCTTCTGACCTCTGAGGACTTGAATGCATATGGTGTGCATAAACTTATGCAGGCACACATACATACATGCAATAAAGTAAGTTCATCTTTAAGAAAGAAAGAAAAGTTAGAACGGGGGGGGGGGCTGCTGAGAAAATGGTTTAGTTGGTAAAGCATATGCCTTATAAGCATGAGAGAAGAACTGAGTTCATGTCCTCCAACCCCACATAGGAAGTTGGGTGTGGTGGCTCATGCTGATAATCTGAGTATTGGTGAGATAGAAGGTGGAGACAGGCAGAAATTTATGGAAACTCTTAAGCCAGCTTGCATAGCATACATGAAGTTACAGGCTGATAAGAGACCCTGCACTGACTGGTTCTGTATGTCAATTTGACACAAGTTAGAGTCATCACAGAGAAAGGAGCCTCAGTTGAGGAAATATCTCTGTGAGATCCAGGTGTAAAGCATTTCCTCAATGGTATCAATGGGGTGGTGGTCTTGGGTCCTATAAGAAAGTAGGATGAAGCAGTCATGGAAAGCAAACCATGGGAAGCAATCCAGTAAGCAGCACCCTCCCATGGCCTCTGCATCAACTTCTGCCTCCAGGTCCCAGTGCTGTGTGACTTCCTGTCCTGACTTCATCTAAAGATATGGAAGTGTAGGGAAATAAACCCTTTCCTCCCCAACTTACTTTTTTGGTCATGGTGTTTCCTTGAAGCAATAAAATCTGACTAAGACAGATCCTGTTTCAAACAAAAGTGGAAGGCCCTTGAGGACTGACATATTCAGATGTCCTCTGATCTCTCTAAACACTCACTATGCGCATGCACACCTACCCACATGCTAGCACACATAAACACTACAATGCATCAGGAAGATTTCTAACAATATGGTTACATGCTATATCTAGTAGCTAAAGGAGTATGGAAAAAAGTATAGGAACTTATTACTTTACACACTACCTGTCTTTGTTACTTTTTTATTGCTGTGATAAGACACCATGACAAGACAACTTATAAAAGAGAAAGTTTAATTTGGGATTTATAGTTTCAGAGGGGTAGAGTCCATGGCCATTCTGACAGGGAACTTGGTAGCAGGCAGGCATTCATGGCATAGCAGACTATGTCAATTACAATTCAGACCCAGTCATGAGGAATTGAGAGTCAACTGGGAATAGTGTGGACTTTTGAAACCTCAAACCCCACCCCAAGTGACCATACCTCCTCCAACAAATCCACTAATTCTTCCTAAACAGTTTTACTAACTCGGTACCAAATAGTCAAAGTATGAGTCTATGGGGGTAATTCTTACTAAAACCACCATACCAATGTAAAGATATCATTTTAAAAAGTTTGAATAAAATACTCTGGATATGTAGATATTGCTGTTCTCAGAAGCCATGGGATTTTATTAAAGCTCCAGTACCATGTAGGATACTTACTTGTGAATTGTTAGCCAGTAAATCCACAGAGGCTCTCAAAAAATAAGCTATTATCATTGCTCTGGATTGCCTACCAGAGCTAGATGATAAAATCTGATTGGTGAAGACAGACCCGATACATTTTGAAAATAGGAGAAAGAGATAAGTTAGAATTCAGATAGAAGCAACTGTTTCTCTGGCTTGTATTCATAGTTTTGGAAGGTGCTGTGCAGGCTACTAGGAGATAGAATCATCAGTGGTCTTTCTCAGCAGTGGACTCTGCATGGTACGATACCAAACTGCCAGGGAAGATGTGTTGTTTAATTCAATAGTGTCATAGCTGTTATGGCAATAATCACTTGATTTCTGATTAAATTTGAGGTCCTTTCTATAGGAGGGCATACATATATATTCTTTTTTTTATTTTTTATTTTTAATTTTTTTAATTTTTTTAATTTTTTAAAATTTTTTGATACTTTATTTACATTTCCAATGTTTCCCCCTTTCTAGGTCTCCTCTTTGGAGATCACCTATATCTTCCCCCTCCCCCATCTCTATGAGGGAATTCCACCTCCCACCTACCCATCCACCCACTCCCATATTCCCACCTTGACATTCCCCTTTACTGGGCCTCTTCTCCCCCTGATGACCAATAAGGCCCTCCTCTGCCACATATGTGGTCTGAACCATGGGTCCCTCCATGTGTATTCTTTGGTTGGTGGTCCAGCCTCCAGGAAGACCGGGGGGGGGGTCAGGCCAGTTGACACTGTTGCTCCCTCCATAGAGCTGCAGACTCCCTCAGCTCCTTCAGTCCCTTCTCCAACTCCTCCATCTGGGACCTCACTCTCAGTCCAGCAGTTACTGTAAAGTGAAACTTGGGTATTCCAAATGTTTCGGCTAATATCCACTTATCAGTGAGTACATACCATATTCATTCTTTTGTGACTGAGTTATGTCGCTCAGGATGATATTTTCAAGTTCCATCCATTTGCCTGCAAATTTCATTAAATCATTGTTTTTAATAGCTGAGTAGTACTCCATTGTGTAAATGTACCACATTTTCTGTATCCATTCCTCTGATGAGGGACATATGGGTTGTTTCCAGCTTCTGGCTATTATAAATATGGCTGCTATGAATATAGTGGAGCATGTGTCTTTATTACATGTTGGAGCATCTTCTGAGTATATGCCCAGGAGTGGTATAGCTGGGTCCTCAGGTAGTATTATGTCCATTTTTCTGAGGATCCTCCAAACTGATTTCCAGAGTGCTTGTACCAGCTTGCAGTCCCACCAACATTGGAGGAGTGTTCCCCTTTCTCCACATCTTCACCAGCATCTGTTGTCACCTGAGTTTTTGATCTTAGCCATTTTGACTGGCGTGAGGTGGAATCTCACACTTGTTTTGATTTGCATTTCCCTGATGACTAGGGATGTTGAGCATTTCTTTAGGTGCTTCTCAGCCCTGCGAATTTCCTCAGTTGAGAATTCTCTGCTTAGCTCTGTTCCCCATTTTTTGATGGGGTTATTTGGTTTTCTGGAGTCTAACTTCTTGAGTTCTTTGTGTATATTGGATATTAGCCCTCTCTCGGATGTAGGATTGGTAAAGATCTTTTCCCAACCTGTTGGTTGCTACATACATATTCTTTTAAATCAAAAGCCCATGGCTAGGGAGCCTTCAGGTCTAGGTAGGAACCCACTACTAATGTTTTGCTAAATGAACACAGAGTTTAACCACTTCTAAATATTTATGGTTATAGCTGTAGACTAGTGTTTTTGTCAGTCTTCATCAGAGTAACTTTTTTTTGAAGTGGGTTATGGTTAAACTGTGATTCATCTGTTGAGAATAACTCACTGTTAAGTACTCAGTCTGAAGTGGGACAGTTATATCATTCCCTCTGAGCCCCAGAGAAAATTATGGATGAAGGGGTGAAAAGATCTTAAGTGTCACAGGATAGAAAGGAGTGTTATGAAATACTGTGTTCTGGATATAGTGTAGCCACTGTAATCATGACTACACAGCATCTGTGGCCACTTGTACAAGGCCTGTAATTAAAAAGCAGATCAGCAATACCAGGTAAGAGAGGGTAGTAAAGTATGAGTATGATCACAATACAATCTATATATTTCAAAATATGTTAAATAAGTAACTAAAATATGGCTAAATTTTAAAATAAAGACTACATTTTTAAGTCATTTATTGTGGACCTTCTATAAAGATTGAGAAAGTGTTTGCCCCATTCGATACTCAGTATCCTTAGAAGCATTATAAATAGTTATAGGAACATGCCTTAGAAACTTAAGTACTATAGAAATGCAAATTATTATTATATATTGGAATCTCCAGGCTACAATAAATTCCATGGCAGATTGAAAAAAAATAAGCAGGCAGATGCCACAAATTAGACATACCCACAGCAGTCACTGAACTTGACAGCAAACAGAATATAAAAGTAGGAACTGCCATGAAAATGTTGAGTCAAATCAATTATTAATTGTCAGGTATGTGTGAAATATTTGATTTTGAATTACTGATGGGTAGATCTCATGGATGTCAAGGCAGAAGGCCATCTCGCTCTACTAAAATGGAAAGGTGGTTGGATGAAGAAGTAAGAGTCATGCCCAGGGCTGAGAATTCAGTAAGACCCAAAGGAAAGCAGGTAGAGGTGTGAAGTGGTATTTTAATGTATATTTAACTATCCAAAAGTCACTGTGAAGGTTGAGATTAAAAATGTAAATGAGATAAAATATTTGCCTGGGAAGGGCATATCCAACATGTGGCAGCACTAAAAAACACTAAACTCTAATATGTGGATTTTTTATATAACACCATATCTTTAAAATTATGTCCTACAAAATAGCTATTTCACAGGGAAAATAGATTTGAGGCATATTATTCAAAACTAATGTTAAGGTTTAATCAGACTACTAACAAAGGCATGTCTGTAGGACTGAAAAATGACAGGTGTGGAGAATTCTATATTGATATTTTTATGGCATGTCATAGTTGGTCTCTTGCCCCATGAAACCCAGAGGTTCCATAAGTCCCTGAGAGTTGTTTCAACAAAATTAGGAATTTCATCCAGGATAGAGCTATCTTGACATTTTTGTCAGCATTAATATATGTCTTTGCAGTTTCTTTCTTCATATGTCCTTGCAACTATCAAAATCATAGATTTTACAACCTTCCTGAAGTCACAAAATTACTTCTACTATTTTTTTTTTTACTTCTACAGGATTTTTTGAGTGTTTTTAAAAAAACCTTATTGATGTATTCATGACACAGGAGAACTGTATATATTTAATGTACACACCTTAAGGAATTTGGGGATGCACATACTCATCGTAGTGATTTGAATCAGGTGTTTCCCAGATATTCTTGAACATTTGAATATGTAATCTCTAGATGGCAGAATTGTTTGATACTACTATGTATAGCCTTGCTGGAGTAAGTATGTCAATGGTACTGACTTTGAGACTTTGGAAGACTTGTGCCATTGCTAACTTGCCCTCTGCCTCTGCTTGTGGCTCAAGTTGTGATCTCTCAGCTGCTGCTCTGGCTCCTTGATATCAGATACCTCCACCTTGCCATCATTGAAACTAACTGCTAAAACTATAAGAACAAAACAAACTTATTAAGTTACATTCACCATGGTATCTTATCAGAACAGCAGAGAATTAACTACCATCAAGACAATTACATATCCATCACTTTCCAAAAGTTCTTTGCTCCCCATCTCTCTTACACGCACACACACACACACACACACACACGCACACGCACACGTGCACATACACACACACACACACATCCTTCTTTGGTTACAATATCAGATCTCTCTTCTTAGTAAATGTTAAATGTTTAATAGGCACTGTGTAATGTGATAGTTTTTCCAAATATTTTCAATGTGCATAGCTAAAGCTTTGTAGCCTTTGGCCATCACGTTCCTCTTCCCCATGATATAATACCTTAGCAATTACCATTCCATTTTCTGTTTTTATGAGTTTGCCTTTTTTAGGTTCCATAAACAAGGGACAATATATGCTATTTATCTGAGTCTGGATTCTGTGTTAAGTGCAGTTATTTCTAGTATATCAATTTTCATGCATATACCATTATTTCACCTTTCTTTGTAATTGAATAAATTACTCATGTATATATGTACTATATTTCTTTTATCCTTTGATCTCTTGATGGACAACTGGGTTGATTTTATTTCTCAGTGGTGTTAGTAAGGGTTTTCTAGAGTAGCAGAACTTATAGAATTAATCTCTCTCTGTATATAGAAAGAGGACTTGTTAGAATGACCTACAGGTTGTGGTCCAGCTAACATAACAGTGGATGCTTATAAATAGAAGGTCCAAAAATCCAATAGTTTTTCAGTCCACAAAGCTAGATTTCTCAATTGGTCTTCAATATAACCCCAAATCCCAAAGGAATAGGATGTTAATGCCACTGGACTTATGAGGCAAGAGCAAGGAGGCAAAGGGCAAAGCTTCCTCCTTTCTTGTCCTCATAGAGGCTTCCAAGAGAAGGTGTTGCTGAGAAAAGAAGTGGGACTTCCCTCTTCAAAAGATCTGGATTAAAGGTGTGTCTTCCCACCTCAAATATCTAGAGTAGAATTGGATCTTCTCATTTTGAACTAAACAAAAACTACTCACACGTGTGCTCTTCCATTTTTGGATTTTAATTCCAGTTGTAGTCAAATTGACAACCAAGAATACACACCACCTCAGCTAATGTGTAAGTACCTCTGTAGTAGGATATGAAGTCTTTACAGAATGTGCTCAAGAGTGATATGGTGGGAATCATATGGTAGTTTATCTTTAACTTTCTGAAATGCCTCCACAGTAATATCTATAGTGGCTTGTACTAGTTGACATTTCCATTAGCAACATGTAAGGATCCTTTTCTATCACATCCTTGCCTGCATTTGTGATTTGTTTTCTTGATGATGAAAAACTATTCTGATTGAGGTGATAAGGAATTTTAAAGGAGTTTTATTTTTCATTTTGGTGATTGTCAAATATACCTAATCATTTTTCAATTATTGGTGTTTCTTCTTTTAAAACTATTTGATTCATTAATTCATTTACTGACTGAATTATTTGTGTTTTGGCAATTAATTTTCACTCAGGTTTTATTCTTGAGAATGTAATATGTATATAAAATAAAATATTATTATATTCACTTCCTATTTTCCTCTTCAACCCTCTTTATATCCCATTCCAAAACACCTTCCTCCTAACTTCATGCTTCTTTTCCTTTTTGATAAACCACTAAATCCAATTAATATTGCCCATATGTACATAAATGTAGGACCATCAACTGGAATGTGGGCAACATACTAGTGGGAACATGTTCAAAAAAGAAAGATTCTCCATCCTCTAGCAACACTCAACTACCCTCAGCAAGGGGTGAAGCCTAGAGAGCACACCCCTCATTTATTTAGGCATCTGTCTGGCTTGAACTTTTGATTATCACTGATGATGTTAATCTTAGTATTCTGGTTCAGATAGTGTTTATCAGATTTCTTCAGTGTCAAAATACACTATTATCTCCTTTTGAATAACCCAGAATTGTTCCTGACTGAAGGAAATGAAGGGACAAAAAATTGAGTAGATAATTAAGGAAAGGTCATCCAGAGATCGTCCCACCTTGGGATCCATGCCATGTGTGGACACCAAACTGTGACACTGTTGCTGCTGCCAAGATGTGCTTGCAGACAGGAGCCTGGCATGGCTGTCCTCTGAGAGGCTCTGCTAGCAGCTGACTAAGACAGATGTAGATACTAACTGCCAATCATTGTACTGAGCCCAGGAACCCCCATGAAAGAGTTAGGGGAAGGACTGAAGAGCCTGAAGAGGATTGCAACCCCATAGGAAGAATAACAGTATCAACTAATTGGACCCTTCACAGCTGCCAGGGAGTAAGCCATCAACCAAAAAGCATACATGGGATGGCCCTGGCGACATAGGTAGCAAAGAACTGCCTTGTCTGGCCTCAGTGGGAGAGGATAGGCTTGGTCCTGTGGAGGCTTGATGCCCTAGAGAAGGGTGACGCTAGAGGGGTGAGATGGAAATGGGTGGGTGAGGAAGCACCCTGTTAGAGGTGAAGGGAAGGTAGGAAGGGTTGGGGGCTCGTGGAGGAAGGTCTGTGTTTGGGGACATTTGAAATGTAAGTAAATAAAATAATTAATTAAAAAGGAAAATATGGAGGAAGAAAGTCATTATGCACTGCCCATGCCTAGAGATAGAAGAGGTACAGGCACATGAGGAAAGATAGTGTATCTGTCCACATCATGCAGAAGTCTTCTGTGCTATGGAAGCTGGCCAGCAGGAGGGAAGGAAGGTTCCTTGTCAGTTTGAGATTGATTTATTTATGTTCTATATGCAAAATATGTTCTGTCTTTAGCAATAGGATTTTGCCATGCAGTGATGGTAAGTAAGAAAGGGCAATGGCACCCTGGATCCTACCTGATTAGTAACATTTAGGGAAAATGTAAAATGCTGGTATTGTGGATAAACTAAGGAAAAGATAGGATACCTTGACTAATATACATGAGGTCCTAGGTTCTATCCTCAAACCAACCTCTCCCCACACAGAATAGATGAGTATTGGAGAAGCTGGCAGGTAATCCAGAAATACCCATTGGTGTGTAAAAAAACAACCTCAAGTAAAATATTTTTAATTCTGTGTAAAAAAAATAGACAATAAACAGCTTGCCAAGACAGAATTATTTTTAGGTAGTTATTACTCCACTGTATATGTATATATTTTATATATATATTTTTTTTTCTTCCAGCAATGCCAGAAAGTATCTAGCAGACAGGAAACCAAAACATCTGTGCCCAGGTATAAGGAAGTGTTATATTAGTCACCTTTTTGTTACCATACAAATATACAAATTATAGAAAATATACAAATTAGTCTAGATGAACAACTTCTTTTTGTTTTTCCTTAGGACAATACATTTATTTTCTTCCTTTTAAATTAATTAATTAATTAATATCCTAAACACTGCCCCTTTCCATTTTTACCCTCAGAGTCCCTTCCCCAATCCCCCCTCCCCTTTTGCTTTGAGAGGGTGGGGCCCCCTGAGTATCCCTCCCACCCTGGTTCATCAAGTCTCTGCAGATTTAGGTGCATCCTTGCCCACTGAGACCAGACAAGGCAGCCAGCCCTGTAGGGGCATGGATTCTGTAGCCAGCAACAACTTTAGGCACAATGCCCTCTCCCTGAGCAACTTTTTATAAAGAAGAAATATTTGCCTTGACTTGCAGATTTGTAGGCTTCAGATCATGATTGATTGAACCCATTGTTTTGGACCTGTGGCAAAGCAACACTACACGACAGAAGGCTGTGTTAGAACAAGGCATTTACTTTCTGATGGGCAAGGAAAAGATAATAAGGTAACCTCATAGGAAGAACAACAATATCAAACAACCAGATTCCCCCAAGGAATAAACCACCAACCAAAGAGTACACTTGGAGGGACCCATGGTTCCAGCTCGATATGTAGCAGAGGATTGCCTTATCTGGCATCACTGGGAGGGGAGCCCCTTGAGCCTGTGGAGACTTGATGACCCAGGATAGGAGAATGCTAGAATGCTGAGACAGGAGTGGGTGGGAGGGTGGAGGAGCACCCTCATAGAGACAGGAGGAGGGAGGAGGGGATAGGGGACTTGTGGAGGGGAAACTGCGAAGGGGGATAACATTTGAAATATAAGTAAATAAAATAACCAATAAAAAATGAATAAAAGAGAAGGTAACCTAAAGACATCTCACTAGTTCTCACCTTTGAAAACATCTACCATCTGCCTAACGTACCACCGTGGGGGCCAAGTTTTCACAATGTGAACCTCTTTAGAATGTCCAATATCCAATCTACAACAATGAGCTTACAAACTTTATATTAGTTTAATACTATATATTAGTATACACTAATGCTATATTAATATAATACTAAGTATTATCCAACTCCTCCAGTAAACAAACAAATTTTCTTAGGAAGGTAGAAAGGTGCCAAAAAAACCACCAGTGTGGGAAGGTGAATAAAACAGATTTGTGGGTTAGAAGACTCAACATAGTACACATGTTAGAGTGCCTCAAATTGATCTCTATTTTTCTATGTGTTTCTTACCAAACTGTATCACATTCTTTACAGACACATTATATCTTATTCTTAGATTTGTATGGAGAAGCACAGAATGAAATCTTGCTAAAATAATTTTGAAAATTCAAAGTAAACTAGGAGAAATGCTTTGTGTGGTATTTAAGCATAAACTTCAGACCTTGGAAAATGCAGCTCAAAATTTATCAAATGAAAGCCAATAGAACTTGTACAAAATAACAGAAGAAAATCATGAGACAAAGAACTTGGTGAAGACTTATTTCCCTTGGCTTCAAAAGCATGGTCCATAAAAGAGAAAGTCAATAACAGACATCTTCATCAATTTGAAAAGTTTTGAAAATAGAGGCAGGAGAGTCATGATTATGAGGCCAACTGGAGCTATATAATGAGATAGTGTCTCAAACAAACAACAAACAAACAAACAAACAAACAAAAACTTTAACTAAAACCAAAGACAAACCAATCTGACCAACCTGCCAAACAAATTATTTATTAAAATCTTTTTGCATAGGCCTGTTGATTCCAGCATTTGGGAGGCTACTTCAGGGAGAACAGAAATTTGATTTCCAAGCTAAGTTGGGCTATCTAAGGAGACCTTGTCTCACAAACAACCATCTTGCTCTCTGATTACCAACAAGACAATAACAAAGCAAACTACAGAGATAAATATTTGAAAACCATAGTATGTAAGAAGATATACACACACATACAATATTTTGTAAAACTTTCAAAATGTAAGCATAAACAACAGGAATATGTAAAAGACACAGAACTAGAGTTCAGTGGAAACACTATGCAAATGATATACAATCACATGAAAATATGTCCAATATTATTAACCATTGTGAAAATGCAAATTAAGGTCTTGATGATAAATAGCTACATGGCTATTAAAAACGTGCTGGAACTGCAGGTGTCTGTCCCCATGCATGGCTCTCATCTTGCTTTCAGTTCATTTTTGTCAACTATTTTCCATAGCAATAAAATTGACTGACACAGGATGCAGTATTGAAGCAACACTGGTTGTCACCGAGACAGCATAACTTTATGATCTCATATTTCCAGAAGCTGGAAGTTTGAAGTAAATGCTTTGGCAGAGTTTATCAGTAGAGCATAACTTATCCCAATCTAGACATGGAATGGCTCCATCATGAAGAGCATCTTGCTTGCACAATAGCATTATAGTTACGTTCTTTTCTCTTTTGGCTTTTCCATAGCATTCTTACTACTTTTGTTTCTTTTCTTTTTTTGCTTGTGACATAAGTATTTCTTTTAATATGACACTAGAAAATAGGGCCTACTATAATGGACATGCATTTACCAAATTACTTCTTTAAAGACCCTACCTCCATGTTGTATTGGGGATTAAAATCTCAGTATGTAAGCTGTGTGGGCATACGACACACTTCAAATCATTTGGACCGACAAAGATGCACAAAATCTAGATCCCTTATACATTATTGATGGGAACTGAAACAAGTATAATTCCTCTAAAATCTAGTTTGGAAGTTTCTTTGTAAAAATAAAAGTGCACTTAATGCACAACCTAGCAATTGCATTTCGTAATAGTGATCCCAGGTAAATTAGTATTTATGTCTTTGCAAAATCCCATACCATAAGTGTTCATGATATTTTTATTTGGTGTTGCTTCAAACTATAGGCAACTGAAATGTATGTTAGTTCAGTAAATGAGCAATGAAATATACTTTATATATAGTTAAACATTAAATATAAATTATTAAATATATATAGTGAATCATACCACAGAATAGTAAGTACTCAGCTATATTTTAAAAAAGAGTGATTGCCACGCACAGTGATGCATGTCTCTAAAATCCTAGCAGTTGAGAGAATAAGGCAGGAGGGACACTATGCATTCAGTGCCTCCCTGGATTTCATAGAAAGACTTTGCCTACAAGCAATAAATTAAATGCTTCCACAGCTTACTTCGAGAAAATATCATCCCCAAAATCACATATTATATCATTGAATTGAGAAAACATTCTGAAAATAACAAATTTACAGAGATGAAGATCAAACTGGTAGTTTATGGGGGTTAGGGGAACTGCAGGAAAGGGTATTATATTATGACCATATTTTACAAGCAAGGTGTTCTTAGTGAAGGAACAGTTCTGGATTGAAATTAGATAGGCTCAGGATTTTTTGACAGTATTTCTACATATAAGATATATTTGAGGATTGGAACACAATTGGATAAACAAAATTAATTTGTATTTCATGTATGACTATACAGATGGCCAAAAGTTAACTTTTTAAAGAAATTGCCTTACAGTGTATTCAAAGCTGGCTTTGAGCTCATGAGTTTATGAGTGCTGAGATTATAGGGCTACAGAACTCACAATTTTTGTATGAGACATCACTCTGTAATTAAATAGTACAGGACTACTTGTGCACTTACATTTCTATCCCTTTATTTTATTTAATACCTATGATAAGATGGTGAGGGTGGGCAGTATGAATATGCTGAGAACCATTGCTCTACAGCAACCATCAGCAATAAGTTAGATTGTGAACCACATCAGTATTGCCTATTTTCCACAAACTAAATATATCTCTCCCTTGACTTCCACATATCTAGGCACCCAAATGCCTGCAGCCTCAGCCCAGCCTGTCCTCAGAAAGAAGCCATTTACATTGTGCATTGGAAAGACTCAGCCCTCTGTTCAATCCTCCCTCTGTAGAAGAGAAGGACCCCTATCCATCATACAACTTTCTCATTTGGTACTTGCTCTTCTTCTGGAAACTGCATCTTTATAAACCTGGGCTGTAAGGACTGGAGGGATTGCTCAGTGGTTAATAGCACTTGCTGCTCTTGCAAAGAACCTGTGTAACTCCAGTTCCAGAGGATCTGATTCCCCCTTCTGATCTCAGCACTATAAATACATGGTCCACAGAGATTCACACAGGTAGAACACTAATGCACATAAAATAAAAACAAATAATTCTGAACTTCAGTTACATAAAGTCATAGTTTTTTAAGCATCAGTGTGTGGCAGGAATGGTTGGGCCACCTCTAGGTAAATGCTGGGGGCCGTGCAGCTGCAAAAGCAGCTTCTGCAGGAGGACCTAATTGAGGACTGCATGAGAGATCAAGGTTTGCTGGTGCAGACAATGCCAGCCAATCTGGGATTTCTTTTTAGAAGAGATGCTTTCTTTGGACCAGTAGGGCATGGGTGGAGGGTATTAAAGGAGCTTGCAGCAGTGTTCAGATGAGCTTGCTGCAGAGCTTCTCATCTGCTCCTGGAGTCTGTGTCTTTGACTCTGTGCTACCTCACCTCCAACTCCCAAGGGCAGGTAGGGTCGGGCATTGAGTAGTCCAGGCTACAGGCAGCATCAGTGCTCATCAGAATGAGCTAGGGTGCTTGTTTGAAAGGAATCTTCTTTAACCACCCCAGGGATACTAATTCATTGATTTCATTTTAAGAAACACGGAGTTAGCCCATGTGAGAGCTATTTTGGATTGTGAACGAAAACCCAGAATTGGAGAGTACAACCATGAGGAATTAAGCTTAGTTCTAGTCTAGATCTTTGAGGTAGAAACACGAACTTTTAATCCATATTTTGAGATTAGAACTCACTTGTAGGCATAACATACGTTAATAAGGGTTCAACCAACCCCTCTGTAGCCCATTACCCACCAGAGGTAGTGGGAAAGAAAGGTTTTGGGGATATGGGGAAGTGGACCTGATTAGAAATAATTCTTTGGAGCAATCCTAATATTCATTGTTCTCAGTCCAGTCCATTAGCAAACAACAAACAGGAATCAGGTAGCTGCAGTCCGGTCCACTCGGCAGAAATGACACACAAATCAGTAAGGGCAGTTCAACCAAGAAGAAACTGCAAGGCTCGCCAGTAGTCCAGAGTCCACTGTGGAAGTGGCAAGAAGCAACAGGAATCTCACAAGAAGTTCTTTGGTGAGTTTCTCTCTGTGAAATCACCACAAGTGAAAGGTTAGCAAGGCAATGTAAGGTGAACCAATACATGCATGTCATCAGCTTAAGACTAGTAAGCTAGAGCAAAGCAAACCAATGCTCAATCTCTCACTGTCTGTAGGGTCATATTTATATTCTCTGTAAACATCATGTGTCCTTTCACATGTTTGCTAAGCAAAAGATCCTTTCACCTGTGTCTTTTTTGCAAAACATTCTTTCACCTGTCTGCCCCAGTAAAACATCATTATAAACTGACTCTCCAAAGAAACCAGAAATTTCCACTTTATATATCTTTTTATTGGTTATTTTATATATTTACATTTCAAATATTGTCCCCCTTCCCAGTTTCACCTCCACAAACCACCCATCCAATTCCCCTTCTCCTGCCTCTAAGAGGGTGCTCCTCCACCCAACAACCCACTCTCTTGCCTCTCTGCCCTAGCATTTCCACTCTGTGGGGCACAGAGCTTCCACAGAACCAAGGGCCTCCACTCCCACTAATGCCAGATAAGGCAATCCTCTGCTACATATGCAGCTGGACCCATGGGTCCCAACATGTGTACTGCTTGGTTGGTGGTTTAGTCCCTGTGAGCTCTGGGGCTTCAGGTTAGTTTGATATTGTTCTTCTTCCTGTGGGGTTGCAAACCCCTTGAGCTCCTTCAGCCCTTCTCCCAACTCTTCCATTAGAGTTCCCGAGCTCAGTCCGATGTTTGGCTGCAAGCATCCACATCTGTATGGGTCAGGCTCTGCCAGAGTCTCTAATGGGAGAGCTATATCAGGCTCCTGTCAGCAAATGCTTCTTGATATCAGCAGTAGTGTCTGGGTTTGGTGTCTGCAGATGGGATGGATCCCTA
Organism: Uromys caudimaculatus; assembly: GCA_028551405.1. Taxonomy (NCBI): domain Eukaryota; kingdom Metazoa; phylum Chordata; class Mammalia; order Rodentia; family Muridae; genus Uromys; species Uromys caudimaculatus. The sequence goes on from CM052722.1 coordinate 3,774,942, forward strand.
GGTGGGGCAGTCTCTCGATGGCCTTTCCATTAGTTTCTGCTCCACTCCTTATTCCTGCATTTCTTGTAGATAGGAGCAATTCTGGATTAAATTTTTTGAGATGCCTGGGTGGTCTCATCCCTCAACCAGGGGCTGTGCCTTTCCACTGGATATAGTCTCTACAGGTTCTATCTCTCCTTTCTTGGATATTTCAGCTAATGTCATCCCCGTTGGATCTTGGGAACTTCTTGCTTCCCTGGCATCTGGGACTTTCTAGTGGCTATCCCCAGTTCCACATTCCCCACTTCTACATATCTCGGTTCAGGTTCAATTTCCTGGCCCTCAGTACTTCTCCCAGTCTCCTCCCACACCTGATCCTGCCCCCTATTCTTTCCTTCTCCTCTCTGCCTCCCAGGTCCCTCTACCTTCCATGATTATTTTGTTCCCCCTTCTAAGTAGGACTGAAGCATCCACATTTCAGAAAATCAGAAATAGTTCTACATGACCTACCCAAATATACCACTCTTGGCTCTAGGCATATACCCAAAAGATGCTCCAACATATAACAAGGACATGTGCTCCACTCATAGAGCCTTATTTGTGACAGCTGGAAGCTGGAAACAACCAAGATGTCCCTCAACAAAGGAATGGATACAGAAAATGTGGTACATGTACAGAATAGAATACTACTTTGCTATTAAAAACAATGACTTTATGAAATTCACAGGCAAATGGATGGAACTAGAAAATATCATGCTGAGTGAGGTAACCCAGTCACAAAAGAACACACATGGTATGTACTCACTGTTAAGTGGATATTAGCCCCAAAACTCAGAATACCCACAATAAAACTCACAGACCATATGAAGCTCACTTTATACACCTTTAATCCAGATCTTTAATCCAGATCTAATTTGGACCATGTCTTCTGCTGGAACCCTATATAACAGTGGTTCCCAACCTGTGGATTGCCACCCCTTTGAGGGTGACATATCTGATATGCTGCACATCAGACATTTACATTACAATTCATAACAGTAACAAAATTATAGTTGTTAAGTAGTAGCAAAATAATTTTATAGTTGTTGGTCACCACAACATGAGGCATATATATATATATATATATATATATATATATATATATATATACATATATATACACACACACATATATATGTGTATACACACACACACACACACACACACACACACACACACATATATAATTTTATAGGTTCTATTACTCTAGAGAACCCTGGCTAATACAGCACTCATGATTCTTTGAGCAGGCTAGACAGTGGGTACCACTTGAGTTTTCTTCTTAGTCATTGCCTCCTGACTAGATTGTTGGAAGAAACAAACTATTTGGAAGTGGCCCAACTTACCTTGTTACAATAAATGATGTATAATGCTCAGGGTTTATATACTAGCCTCGTCACTTGGTGCTTTCAGCTGCCATTTCTCTAGTCACTTCTCACTGAGTGTTTCATAGTCCTGAGACAAGATAGCAATTTTACCTCTGGGGATGCAAATATACAGCATCCAGCCACAGATAACAGTGTACCAGTATTTCCTCATCCATTCTTATGTGCCTGAAACACATATGACAATTAGACACCAATGTAAGCAGCATGTACTCTTGAGTGTGCAAGCTTTCTCTTCTAATACACACAACACAGTAATTGATAACTTCACAGTGTGCATGAAATAGAAGAAATGATAATTTTGACTCATTTCTCCTGAGTGCCTATGTAGCTCATAGGCTCTGTGTGATTTAGCGATGCAATAAGAATTCATGGAACATTTCCCCATACAGAAGAATTCTATTCTAACTGCACAAAGCAATCAATAAAGAAACCAGTTTTTGAGCTCAGAAAGAAAACTCTGCTACATACTAATGCTTCAGGTGACTATGTGTGCCCTGAATTTTTCATACATACAGACGTCTTGCTTCACACAATTCTGAGCTTCAACTTTTTATGCAGTAGTGGAACCTCAATATTTAAGAAAGCACATGACAAAAGGAAGGTGGAGTCATTGCTTATGAATTATCTGTGTCCTCTGAAGATCTCATTTTCATATTCTAGCTCCTACCCAGCATCTTGAAAGCTAGATGATTTTGAATGCCCCTTGCTTGCCAACTCCATACTAGGCACATTATCTAACTTTAAGCCTTTACACCAATTCTGTAAGGCAGAGTATTTTTATTACTTGTGTCCTCTGGAAATCAGAGCCTTAGGCAAGGAGTAGAAAGCTAATGCTTTATTTGGAAAAAGAACAGTCAGGTCAGTAAGAAAAAGGTGAAATATCAACAGGTTGAAATAGTTAGAAAGTGAAGAGACTCACTGCCCATTTTCTCACAATAGCCTTGAAAACACACCCTAGACAGCTTTTATCAAATGTGGTAAGGGGAAATCTTTGCAAAAACCTTATGAGGATATCATATTTGGAGATATTATACTTCAGAAAAAAGAGAGAGAGAAAAGGCAGATGAGTTGCTTGCTGCCTATCTTTGGTGTCTTGTTGGTTAAGGATTTGTTCTGGGGGTGGGTGAGAACTCCCTCAGACCTGAATATACCAGTTATTTTGGAAGCTACCTTGCGGTATGATATGCAGTGAAATGGCTGTAGGAATCAAACATGTGGCGGGCATGTGGCTTCTCTGCTACAGATAGCAGAACAATGCATGCTGACAGAAAGGTGGTTAGTATATCAACTGGATCCTCTGGGAAGCAGATGTGAAATGAAATTAAGAGTACATGAGATTTATTGAAGAGCTAATGCCTGTGAAAGATGAAGAGAGAGGAAGTCAGGACCACCCCCCCCCCAAAAAAAAGTTCAGACTGTTAATGCAGATCTGGCACCTGTGAAAGGAAAGGGGCAGGAGTCATAGAAGACAGATGCAGAGCTTTCAACCTGATTAGTATCTCATAAAGTCTTGCCCAACCTCCCAGAAAGAGAGGGCCAGCCTGCCATGTTCAGTTCACGACTGAGGCACTCCAGGAAAGAACACAATCAGTGCTTCAAAGCTGAAGAGCTAACAGCTGGAGAGTGTCAGCTAATTGTGTTCTTTGTGGCTAATCAGCACATCTGTTCTCAATGGCCTTCCAGATCAGTGTACCCCCATGTTTGTCACAATTGGCTGCAAAGGCACCTGATGTAAGCCAAAAGCTAAGATCAAGGGAACTGGCTCTTCTGGCATGACTGTGTTGCCTGTAACCTAAGTCACTAAGAGAGCTCAGGCAGGAGGATGGTGTAAGCACATACGTTTGAGGACAGCCTAGGCTTCATAGCAAGACACTGTCTCAAAATATATTATACAAATAACTATGCTGCGTTCTTTATTGGTGTAGATATATCCTTGAGAAGTGCATGCTCAGGCAATTTTGTTGTGATACGCACATCACAATGGGTACTTATCCAGATTTTATGACTGTCAAAACTGAGTCAGATGATCGAATTTGCATGTGGCTAGAACAAGCTCTCCTCATTGGCTTCATGGGGTAAATTGTACATAGTGAGTAGGTTGTCTAGGCCTCAGAAGTGAATGTGGAAAGAAGTGACCCCTTCACTTTCTTAACCATCCATTTCTGAATTCTCTGTTCTTTGATTAATTGATGTGCTGAACTCTAAGCTATATTTTGTATTGTATCTAAAAGACTGGACATACTCCTTACCTCCCAGGCATTTATAGAAGTTTAAACAAAGGCATATGCTTGGTGCCATAAAACTTGAGATAAAATTAATATCAGGAAACTGTGGGTTCACAAGGTAGGAGCAACCAACACAAACTGAGAAATCAGAAACAACTATGAGAATGAGGAAATGTGGCTGGATATAAGATAATCAAATATTTCCCCAGTAGGAGAATGCATAAAGGGACATCTAAACAGTGGTGAATATGATGTCCAGTTACAAAGGAATATATTGGGGTTTCTTATTTCAAAATATCTAACTTGGAGTTCAAAGGCTGATATAACAAAATATTATGTGTGAAATTGATGTAGAATCAAATTATACAATTGTATAGCTATTGTTTCTTGTTGGATGTGAAGAGTTATTTGTGAATTTTTGTGATTAAGTATAACACCTAAGGATTTTAATTTCTTTGTTTTAATTTTATTGAAAATATATTCGTTTCTCCCACAATATATCCTGATTATGGATTATGGTTTCCCCTCTCTCTACTCTTCCCAGTTCCTCTGTCCTGCCCTTCCAACAGAATTCACACTCCTGTCTCTCATTGGAAAATAAAGCAGGCTTATAAAAGGAAAATATAGTAAAATAAAATATAATAAGATAAAACTAAAAACTATTACATCAACATTGAAGAATACAAATTAACAGAAGGAAAAAAACCAAAGAGAATTCATAAGAATCAGAGAATCACTTGTTTACACACTCAGGAATCCCATAAAAACACTATACTGGAAGCTATACTATATATACAGAAGACTTGGTGCAGACCTATGCAGACCCTGTGCATGTTGTTTTAGTCTCTGTGGGTTCATATGAGATTTGCTCATGTTATTTTACAGGTTCTTGGTTCTTGGTGGCCTCCATCTTGTCCAGCTGTTATACTCTTTCTGCCCCTTCTTCAGGAGGTTCCATGAGCTCTGAGTGCAGGAATTTGATGGAACCATGTCATGTAGCACTGAGTGTTCCAAGGTTCCTCACTCTCTATGTAATGTCTGATTGTGGGTCCCTGCTTTTGTTTCCATCTACTTAAGAAGGAAGCTTCTCTGATGATGACTGAGAAGGCACTGATCTATTAGTATAGCAGAAAGTCATTAAGAATCATTTTATCACTGTTTTTTAGACCAGTGCTATTTGATTTTACTCTGTCTCTGGGCTCTTAGGTCCTTGGACATCCAGTATTGGATATGGGTTCTATCTCCTGGAATGGACCATAAGTCAAATCAGTTACTGTTTAGTTACTCTCACAAGCTTTGTGCAACCATTGTCCTAGCATATCTTACAGGTAATACACTATTAGATATTAAAGGATTTGTATTTGGCTTGGTGTTTATATTTCCCTTTTAGTAACATGTGAACTATCTTACTACACCAGAGTCACTGGGACATAGCAGTAGAGGCTTTATGTAGGTACAAACCCAACTTCTCCATGTTCAATAAGATGTGTAGTTGTTGTCCTCAGCAATGGGCCCTTGCTGCCAGTTTATGGAGAGCAGCATACAATCTTGGCAATAGCTTGGGTTGTTTAAGATTCTTGTGAGACACCTTTGGTCAAGATCTCAATTAGATGTAACCTAATCCTGGTCCTGGAAATTTCAGTTGGTAACAAGAGGTAGATGTTGGGGCTCTGTCTCCCCCATTATTTAGACCTCTCAGTTAGATCTTGTTCATACACACACACACACCCCCACACACACACCCACACACACACCCACACACACACACACACACATACACACACACACACACACACACACACACACACACACACACACATTTTAGGGCAATTCTATTCCATTAGGTTTCCATAGTACCCATCAAATGACTTTTAGTTTAAGATTTCTCTCTCTATATTCACTCCCTGATTTTTGGCTCTCCCCTCCTAAACTGATACTATCATTCCAGACCTCATACTTACATAATCATCTATTTTATTTCCCTTTCTTAATGAGATCTATCCCCTCCACAGTAGCTTACTCTATACCTAACCTCTGTGGTTCTTGTGTTATTTATTTTTGTGATATCTAGGAGGTTTTGGTATATATTGGATATATCCTTCTATCAGATTCGAATACGTAGTTGGGAAAAATCTTCTCCCCTTCTGAAGTCTGCTGTTTCATCTATTGTTGGAACACATCAATGAATGAAGCTGTGTGAGGAGAATGCTGAGTGCTTGTGAGAAGTCTCTAAAGAAACAGGGCAAGAGCTATGTGAACTTAGTTCTCTAAAACACAAAGTTTTCTCTCAATGTGCTTATGTACAGCTTGCAGGTATAGCAAATAGGAATGGGTTTGCTTCAGGTTACCCATTGTTGTTTGCTTTGTTATTCAGAATGTTTACAGCCTGAAATAATATCTTGATGTGTGTGTGTGTGTGTGTGTGTGTGTGTGTGTGTGTGTGTGTGTAATCTGTCCTTGCAAGATCTGTGAAGAATCATGTTGGACTTTTGATGAGGATGGTATTGAATCAATAGATTGTTGTTGATAGGATGGCCATTTTTACTATGTTAATACATGAACATTGGAGATCTCTTGGATTTTCTGATATCATCTTCAATTTTTCTTCAATGACTTGAACTTTTTATCATAAAAGTCTCTCACATTTTGGTTAGAATTATCCCAAGATATTTTATATTATTTGTGGCTGTTATAAGGGGTGTTGTTTCTCAGCCTATTTGTCATTTGTTGTATAGGGAAGCTACTGAAATTTTAAGTTAATTTTGTATCCAGCTACTTAAAGTGTTTATCAGTTGTGAATATTTCCTGGTGGACTTTTTCTGATCACTTTTGTATACTATCATATCAAATAATGATAATTTGACTTCTTTCTTCCTAATTTATACCCCTTGATCTCCTTTAGTTGACTTTTCCTCTAGCTAAAACTTCAAGTACTGTATTTAAGAGATATGGAGAGAATTGACAACATTTTCTAGTTCCTGATTTTTTTAGAATTGCTTTAAATTTTCCTGCATTTAAGTTTGTGTTGGTTATAGGCTTTCTTTAAATTGCCTTTATTATGTTCAGGTATGTCCTTTGTATCCCTAATTTCTCCAGCACTTTTATCATGAAGGAGTGTTGGATTTTGTCAAAGACCATTTCTATATCTAATGATATTATCATGTGGTTTTTGTATTTCAGGTTGTTTTAATATTGTGGATTACATCTCTTGATTTACATATGTCAAACCATCCCCTTCATCAGAGAGGAAGACTACTTGATCATGGTGTATTATCTTTTCTATGTGTTCCTGGATTCAGTTTGCAAGTATTTTATGGACTATTTTTGCATCTATGTTTTTAAGGAAAATTGGTCTGTAATTCTCTTTCTTTGATGGGTGTTCATGTGGTTTGATTATCAGAGTAAGTGTGACCTTGTAAAACAAACTGAGCAGTGTTCCTTCTGTTTCTATTTTGTGAAATAATTGGGGGTATGTTGGCATTAATTTTTCTTTGAAAATCTGGTAGAAATCTGTGCTAAGCCCATCTGTTCCTTGGTTTATTTGTTTGAAAGACTTTTAATGACTATTTCTATTTCACTACTGGTTATATATGTTTAAATTGCCTACCTGTTCTTAATTTAACTTTGGTAAGTAGTATGTATCAAGAAAATTATCCATTTCTTTTAGATGTTCCAATTTGGTGAAGTACAAAGTTTTAAAGTATGTCATGATTCTGTGAATTTCTTCTGTGTCCATTGTGATGCCTCTCATTTTTGTTACTAAATATGTTAGTTTGGAAATTCTCTCTCTGCCTTTTAGTTAATTTGGATAAGCATTTATGAATTTTATTGATTTTTGCAAAAACACCAACTCTTGTTTGTTTCTTTTGTTCTTGCTGTTGTTTTCAATCCTGAGCTTGATTTTTTTCTTACTATCTACTTTTTTTGGCTGTGATATCTTCTTTTTCTTCTAAAACTTTCAGGTAGCTTTTAAGTTGCTTGTATGAGATCTTTCCAATTTTTAATGTAGGGAATTAATGCTATAAAGTTGCTTATAGAACTGACTTCATTGTTGTGTCTTAAAAGTTTGTGTATGTTGTTTATTCATTTTACTCGATTCTAGAAAGTCTTTCACTTCTTTCTTAATTTCTGTTTGACCCATTTTTTATTCAGTAGAGAGTTGTTCAGTTTCCATGAGTTTATAAGCTTTTTGTTGTTTCTGTTGTGTATATCCAAAATTTATTGGTGGTGGTCAGATAAAGTACACAGTTTTATTTCAATTTTCTTTTGTCTTTGAGACTTGATTTGTACCTACAGGACTGTATTGGCTGGCTTTGTGTCAACTTGACACAAGCTGGAGTTATCACAGAGAAAGGAGTTTCAGTTGAGAAAATGCCTCCATGAGATCCAGCGGTAAGGCACTTTCTCAATTAATGATCAAGTGGGGAGGGCCCCTTGTGAGTGGCACCATCTGTGGGCTGGTAGACTTGGGCTCTATAAGAAAGTCAGCTGAGCAAGCCAGAGCAAGCAAGCAAGCCAGTAAGTAACATCCCTCCATGGCCTCTGCATCAGCTCCTGCTTCCTGACCTGCTTGAGTTCCAGTCCTGGCTTCCTTTTGTGATGAATAGCAATTGGAAGTGTAAGCTGAATAAACCCTTTCTTCCCCAACTTGCTTCCTTGGTCATGATCTTTGTTCAAGAATAAAAACCCTGACTAAGACAAGGACCTTCTGGATTTGTTTGGTATGGATTTAGAGTGTAAAGAGATGATATTCGAAGGCATAAGTTTTCAGTACAGTGACTGTAAGAGGCATGAAAAGCTAGAAAAATTGGAAAGGAGACCAAAGCAGTGAGTGTGAGCAACTGAGAAACAATGAAATAACCACGAAAGAAATAGCAGGAAATTTCCCTTTGGTGAAATTAAGGACTCATGGTTAACTAAAGAAATGGTTAACTTCTGCTTGTGTGTAAAAGGAAGATATATGGAAAAACTCCTAGTAAAATAGAAGATGTCCTTCATGAATTAGTAAGTAAAGGGCAAACCTCTCTGTATTAGCTCTATCTTGTATTGTATATTTCCATTCATTCTGCCGGTCCTCAGGGCTTCACTCCTAGTCCTGGTCCCCCCATACCTGATCATGTACCCCTTTTCCTCTGATCCTCCCCCTCCCACCTCCCATCCAGTTCCCTCCCTCCTTCTGCACTCTGCTTTAAGGACCCAAGTTAAGATGCTCCAATCCCACTTAGGAGGGAGAAGAAAGCCGTGGAAGTACAAGCCTTTAAAACATTCTAGAATGGAAGTGGTCTTCACAAAAAACATTTATTTATTTATTTATTTATGTATTTATTTATTTATTTATTTATTATCTATTTCTTTCTTTATTTGTGTGTGTTTGTGTGTGCCTGCACAAGTTAATGTGTACCAAATATGTGCATGTGCCAATGGGCCCAGAAAAGAGCATTCAGTCTCCTGGAACTGGAGTTACAGATGATAGTAATCTGTCATGTGTGGGTTGGGAAGTGAAACTGGATCCCCTGGAAGAACAGTAAATACTATTAAGCACTGAATCATCTCTCTAGCCCCAATCCATATTTTTAAAGAACAAATGAACAACTATAGTTTATATACACTCATGTTTCCTTTTTCACATGTGTATTAATTTCTGTTTAGGTCTGATTCTTTTGTCAATTTTATTTTTCAGAAATATTATTTTATATCCAAAGAAGAGTTTAAACTAAATGTGACAGTTTTAATCTTTTATTTATGTCTTATTTGATTATACTTATTTGCTTACACTTATGTTATTAGTGTTATCTGAAGTTGGGCTTGGTCAGCTGATTGATCTATACCATTATGTCCAGAATAGATTATTTCTAGCCCCTTAGTATTTTAGGAGGCTTTGATTAGTTTAAATCTAATAATGATGGGAGCCATTAGTTTTGTTAATTCTATAGTTGCAAATAACAAACCATGGAAATAACCTGCATTATGCAATCTGGTAAGGGAGACACTGAACACTGAGTAACCCATAGCCCTAGACTTAGAGGTCAATTGGTCTCACAGATTAAATGAGCATGCCTTATGTCAAACAGTTATAGAACAACTTCCATCCTTTTTATTTACACATAGAAAGCAGTTGAGGTTTGAATGCTTCTTCCATCTTTCATGTGGATTGTCTTGCATCTTCCCTGAAGTACAACTACCTCATTCAGAAATACCATTTGGCTGGGCAATGTAAAAAACTAGCAGCTGTTAACTAGTGTGCTGCAATCCTTCAAAACTAGTGAGTTAAGAGTTATTCCTTTCTTCAGAGAAGACAGACTCCTATACAATAAGGGGTCTTATTAAATTAAGCTTTGTTCTTTTCTGAATTTTTAAAACAATCAATATGAATGTATGACATCATTGATAGCACACCTTTACCACTGCCAGATGTTAAAATGTAACCTAAATATTTATATTGAAAAGATGCAACATTTCTGATCAAACATGCTATTACAGACTTACTTATTATGGTTACTAGATATAATCTGTATGTAGGCACTTTTAATTTGCTTTCTAATTTTTCTCTTCCTGTTATTCATTGATTCATCAATACATTCAACAAGACTATAGATAATGATTTACATGCATACTAAATAAAATTTAATATTTATTGCCTAGATTTTTTGTTCTGAGCATTTTAAATGCCTTAACTTTTCTAACTTCCAGTATAATTCTGAAGGAGCGTTTTAGAGACTCCATTTATAATTCCTACTTGCCACATGCATTTTCTTTCTTTTTTATTTAATACTTTATTTACATTTCAAATGTTTTTCCCTTTCCAGGTCTCCCCTTTGGAACCCTTCTATCCCTATTCCCACTCCCCCTGCCTCTATGAGGGTATTCACCCACCTACCCACCCATTCCCATCTTCCCTCCCTGGCATTCCCCTATACCAGGGCATCTAACACTCTCAGACCCAAGGGCCTCTCCTCTCACTTATGGCCAACAAGGCCCTCCTAAGCCACATATGTGGCCAGCACCATTGGTCCCTTCATATGCATTCTTTGGTTGGTGGTCCAGTCCGATTATATATGCTAGCTTACCTGACCTCAGCACCAAGTATGTTTATACAATAATCTGTACCCATAGCAGATCCCCTTCTTGCTCTAGAAAAGTGGACTCAGAATTGTCTGCCTTGTGAGTATATACTGGTAAATGGGTTTGAACAGCATACTCAAATGTGATAGTTGTTGTGAAGGCACAAAGACAAACTATCTGTCCATGGTCACTTAGCTGGAAGATGGATTCACAGTGAATTAAAGAAAATGCTAGGTCATTGTAACAGCAAATGTAGCAATAGAGAGAGAAAATAGCAATAAAGAGAGAGCACCATATTTTATTGTAAGCAAGCCCTCTGAAATGTGTATACACAGTGACCATTTCTCTGCAATGAGCTAAATATTCCATAGGTTCAATAGAGGAAAAGACATTGGGAAGTATTTCAGAGAGAAATAGTTACTGTGCTTGCACATGCTCACTCCTTTTTTGGATTTTTTTTTTAAATTTTGAGATTATAATTCCATTTTGCCCTTTTTTCTCCTTCCACACCCTCCCATACATCCCTTCTCCTTCTCTTTCAAATTGATGGATTCTTTTTCATCAATTATTATTTCATAAATATATGCATATAACTCACTAAACACATAAATACAACCTACTCAGTTCTGTTTAATGCTACTTATAAGTATATTTTTAGAGCTGACCATTTAGTACAGGACAAAAAATTGCTATATTTTTTTCCTGGGAAGACTATTTATTCTACCTTCAGCATTCTTTAATTGCTTGTAATGTTTTCTGTAGATTCTTGAACATTTCCTCTAAGATATTTATGTAATCAAAGGAGACTGTACTAGATAATTTCTTGTCAACTTACACAAGTTAGAGTTAACTGGGAAAGGGGGTCCTCAGACGAGGAAAATCTTCATCAGACTGGCTTGATGGCAAGTCCATTGGGCATTTTCTTGATTAATGATTGATGTATGAGGGTTCAGGCAACTGTGGGCAGTGCTCTACATGGGTAGATGGATCTGAGCATATAAAAAGGAAGCTGAACAAGCCAGGGGAAACAAACTAGTAAGCAGCATTCCTCCAGGGTGATTTTTGGTTCCTGACTTGAATTCCTTCCCTGACTTCCCTCAATGGTGAACTGTGGTTAGGACATGTAAGCAAAGTGAACTCTTTCCTTTCTAAGTTGTTTTTTGTTAGTGGTTTATATCAGGGAAAAATGAGGACAGAGAAAAAAATAACTTTATAGTGTGAAAAATAATGTAGACATACAAACAAGTGATCAAGGTGATTATCCCCAATAATATGACATATTGGCATTATATGTGCCATGGTATCACTTATAGTAACTCTGTGGTATTCCTCTCTGCAAATGTGTATCTTAATTCAATCAAAATAGCATTGCATTGGGCTATATTGAGGGATATTTGGCAAAGTGCTAATACTCTTTAAAGTTGACAAAGTCATGACTAATAATAATAGGCCGAGAAATATTCTAGATTGAATAAAATAAATGTGTTGTCAAAACTAAATCCAACACCAAATAGTGGATTGGATCACTGGACAGAAAGAGGACTTTAATGAACAAATGACAAAACTCAAAGAAAAGTTATAGTTGTATTGTATTGTTGCACTGTTAATTTCCTAGCATTGATCTTTATATATTCAATATATAAGATATTAACAGCACGAAAGGCTGAATTAAGGCAGTGAGAGAACTCTCCTTCCCTCCAACCTCCCAACTAGATCTCTTCTGTTCCTATCTCAACCCATCCCCAGCCCACCTGCAGAATCAATTCTATTTCCTGGCCACAAGGAGATCAATACTTACTCACTATAGTTTTCTTCTTTTCCTAACATCTCTGGGTCTGTGGATTGTAGCATGGTTATCCTGTACTTTATGATTAATGTTCACTTATAAGTGATTACGTACCATGTTTGTTTTTCTGAGTTTTAGTTATCTCACTCAGGATGATTTTTTCTAGTTCCATCTATTGCCTACAAATTTCATACTGTCATTGTTTTTAACAGCCGAATAATACTCCACTGTGTAAATGTACCACATTTTCTTTATCCATTCTTCAGTGGAGAGACATCTAGATTATTTTCAGTTACTGTCTATTAAGAATATAGATACTATGAACGTAGTTGAACAAGTGTCCATGTGGTATGATGGACCATCTTTTCAGTATATGCCCAGGAATGGTATAGCTGGGTTTTGAGGTAAATTTTCTAAGAAACTGCCATATTGATTTCCATAGTGCTTGTACAAGTTTGCATTCACACCAGCAATGGAGGAGCTTTCCTCTTGCTCCACATCCTCACCAGCATATTCTGTCACTTGCATTTTTATTGTTGTTTTTATTATATTTTAGTTTTTATTAATCATTCCATCTGTTTACATCTCAAATGATTTCCCACTTCACGGTTACCCCTCCAGACACCCCCATCCCACATGTGCCCTCCCCCTCCCCTTTGCCTATATGAGGGTGCTCCCCCACCCACCCACACTCTCCTGCCCCATTGCTCTAGCATCCCCCTACGCTGGGGCATCAAGCCTACCTGGGACTAAAGGCCTCCCCTCCCATTGCTGTTAAGTAAGACCATCCTCTGCTACATAAGTATCTGGAGCCATGGATCTCTCCAGTTACACTCCTTAGCTGGTGAGCTAGAGTCTGCAAAAACTGGTTGGTCAGGCCAACCCATGTTGTTCTTCCAATGGGGTTGCGATCCCCCCTCCCACTTCTCCAGTTTTGAGCTTGACCATTCTGACATGTGTAAGATGGAATCTAAATGTAGTTTTGATTTACATTTCCTTGATAAATAAGGATGCTGAACATTACTTTAACTGTTTCTTGGCCATTTGAGATGGTTCTATTGACAATTATCTGTTTAGATCTGTGCCCCATTTTAAGTTGTATTATTTTTTAAAATATATAGTTTCTTGAATTCTTTGTCTATTTTGGATATTAAACCTTTATCAGATATATAGTCAGTAAAAACATTTTCCCATTCCATAGGATACCTATTTGTTCTTTTGACAGTGTTCTTTGCCTTACAGAAGCTTTTTAGTTCCATTAGATTCATTTGTTAATTGTTGATCTTAGTGCCTGCACTATTGGATATTTTGCTAAAGTAACAGAATTATGACTAACACATCATCTGTCAGTAACTTAGTCACTATGTAGGTTATTAGATTAACAGTTGTAACAAGTAGCACACATTTTTAATTAATAATGCCCACAAAGTGTTTTATAAAAAGACTGATGATTTAGAGATACCAAGAGAGCCTTCATAGTGCTTCCTTTAAGAAAAGATAAACTGCTTTTATAAATAAGAAAATGATTTAATAAAATACTGAGGTCTCTAAGATCTAGGGTAATAGCAAATATTTTGTCTCTGAAATTGTAAGGAAAAAAATTAAAACTTGTGCTGGTTTTTGTCTTCCACTACAAGCTACAAAAGTTGTAGATATCCTATGTTCAAACTAATTAGGATAAGATGGAAACAACATTAAATTTAGAGGTAAACATTATGAAAGGAAAATACAATCCAACTGATAGTAATATATTATACATGAAAATATTTAGGCCAAGTGACAATATCAGCAAGAAATTCCCTGGAATGAGAGTCATGAATCTATTAACAGCAAATACAGGATGGTAGCAAATATTTAAGATTCGGTGAATTACAAAACCCTGAAATATAACTAGGGAGATTGTTAGTTATCATTATTAACATCTTGCTATGTATGATTTATAAATTGAACACTATCAAAACTTATTATCTAAGAAAACCATACTCTATATGGATTTTTGTATCATATGTGATTGCAGGACACATGGAAAGAACTAAAATATATCCATCACAGATATGACAGACTACTGTATTGCTTTTTAAATTTTAAATGTAATGAATAATACAGGTGAAAAGTAAAATGATACAAAAACATTTATTCTGACTTTAATGAAATGAATGCCAAATTAGATATATTATTCTTAGACAAAAATTTCGGAAGAAAATTTGCTAAATACAGTGACAGGCATGATCACATGATAAAGTGTGTCAGTTTTGTAATAAGGCATAGTTCATAAGGTTTATGCAACCTAATATTAGAATCTGTTAGGCCAGTCTAAAAGGAGAAATGCAAAAGTCCACTATTGTGGTTAAGCATTTCAACTTTCTAATTTATGAAATTGGTAATTCAACAAGCATAAAATCAGGAAGAAGACAGAGCTGTAAGGGTAGCACTTAGTAGCACTATTATCAGAATGATGCATTTGACATTTATGAAACATTGCACCCAACAAGAGCAGAAAGTATATCCTTCTTGGCCTTACAAAAAATATTTACCTAGACAGACCATAATCTTGTCCACAAAACACATTTCATCAACTTTAAATGGGTAGAAGTCATTCAGTGTATGTCTTTGGCCATAATGGAAATAAAACAGAAATAAAAGCAATAGATGGATGATCTTTACCTATTTGGAAACAAAAGCTCACACACCTAATAGCACAAGGGCCAAATGTGTCATCTTACAAGAATTCAAAGGATACTGTAAAAAAAACATTACAATTGAAATGAAACTTAACTAAAATTATGAAATGTGATGGAAAGAATATTTAGGAAGAAATATATAGCAATAAATAAATATGAGACCTCTTCGAATTTGAAAAATAAGTCTTGCCTTAATGAAATAACAGATAGAAGAGAAATGTATGCTTAAATAAAGTAAAAGAAAAGAAATAAAATTTAAAGAGGAAATTAGTAAAACTGAAACAGGAAAATACAGGGAAGGCAAACAAAGTGAAAAACTAAAAATCTTGTCAAAAAATCCACAAAACTGATAAACCTGCAGGCAAGCTCACCTAGAAAAGGAGAGAAAAACTAGACTGAAGTCTGTAGTACAAATATCAGAATCATTTTGTCTTTGAATCCATTTATGTGATAAAAACCATTTGTTGATTTATATTTGTTAAAATATCCATGAATTGCTGAAAGGAAGTTAATTTGGTCATGATAAATGATCTATTTGATGTGTTCAAAAATTGGGTTTGCCCATCCCATGGACAAACACCAGTGCCTGACATTATTAATGATACTCTGTTATGCTTGCAGACAGGAATTTAGCATGGTTGTCCTCTGAGAGGCTCCACCTACCAACTGACTCAGACAGAGGTATATACCTACAGCCAAACAGTGAATGTAGTTTGGTGGACTCTTATGGAAGAACAGAAAGAAGGATTTTGGCCTTTAAGGAACTCCACAGGAAAACCGACAGATTCACCTAACCTGGACTCTTTGAGCTCTCAGAGACTAACCACCAACCAAAGAACATACAGAGACTGGATTTAGGCTTCCCTCCCAGTCTGTCCCCTGACTGTTCCTCATAATGTACATCTTTCCCCATCTCCAAGAGGATGTCCCCACCCCCAAGCCCACCCCACCAAGCCTCTCCACTCACTGGGGCCTCAAGTTTCTTGAGGATTAGGTGTGTTTTCTCTCACTGACTCCAGACCCGGTACTCCTCAGCTGTGGTGTATCAGCTGGTGTATGCTGCCTGGTTGGTGGTCCAGTGTCTGAGAGATCTCAGGGGTCCAGGTCAGTTGAAACTGCTGGTCTTCCCATTCTCTTCATTATCTTGTTTATCTTGTTTTGGTATCTTGGTAACACTAGTGCATAGAAAGAATTTGGAACACTTCCTTTCTCTCTTTTGTGGAATTATTTGATTAGTATTGGAGTTAGTTCTTCTTTGAGGTCTGGTAGAATTCTTTAGTAAGTCCATATGGTTCTGGACATTTTTGTGTTTGGGGGCTTTTTATTATTTCTTCAATCTCATTACTAGTTATAGATTAATTTAAATTATTTATTTCATCTTGAATTAATTTGACATGTCACATGAATCCATATGTTCACCCATGTTTTGGGCTTCCAAACTTGTGAACTATGGTTGTTACACATTTGTCTTTATGATTATCTAATTATGTTGGTGTCTATTGTAATGT
This sequence comes from Uromys caudimaculatus, assembly GCA_028551405.1. NCBI lineage: Eukaryota > Metazoa > Chordata > Mammalia > Rodentia > Muridae > Uromys > Uromys caudimaculatus. The sequence continues at coordinate 3,791,610 of CM052722.1, forward strand.
CTCCCTTTTCAGATCTCATTTTATTAGTTTGGGTTTTCTTTCTTTTCTTTGGTCAATTTGACTAAAGTTTTGTCAAACTTGCTTATCTTTTCAAAGAACAAATTCTTCATTTCATTGTTCTTTTTGTTTGTATTTCATTCATTTCTGTTCTGATATTTATTATTTCTTCCCATCTTCTGTTTTAGGGTTTCATTTTGTCTTGTTTTTCCAAGGCCTTAATGCATATTATCAAGCTTCCTGTTTAAGTTCTCTGTGATATTTTTATGTAAACAATTATCTTTAAGCTCTTAAGACTGCAATAATTCTGTCTCATTAATTGTGATTTTTTTTTTCATTTTCATTTGATTTTAGGAAAAAATTTTAAGAGTACTCTATCATGTTAGGTTTGATGTGACTTTTTTTAATGTTGCATTCATATTCAGGGTAGTAGGCTCTATCCTAAGTCTTCCTCTGAGAGTTGCGTGCCAACTCAGGCCTTTTCACTGGGCCTGTAGCTTGCGTCTCTGGGGGTGGTTTTCCCTGAATCACCACCAACTTCTCTTTGAGTTCACAAATTCAGCTGAGTGCTTTACTCCTTTCACTTGTGTAATTCATCTGGGTAATCTCCTCTTTTGGTCTGTGGCTTATGCCATTTTAAAACATTTTTAAATTTCTTTCTTAATTGTTTCAGCAGTTCATTTGATACTCAATAAGATTTTATTTACTTCCACAAGTTTGTCTATTCTCTATTTTCTATTGCTATTTGCCTTTATTCTTTTACAGTCAGGGAGAAAGCATGATAGCATTTGCATTTTTCTATATTTGGGGAATCTTACATCATGCTTTATTATATGGTCCATTTTGGAGAAAGTTCCAAGAGCTTTTAAGAAGCCCTAGAAGATTCCAAAGAATATGGGTAGGATATCAGTTTTACTCTAAGACAACAAAGAAACATTTACGAGATTTAAACAAAGGAAATGATATAATCATATTTTATTTCATTTCCTTTTCTTTCCTTTCGTACTTTATTTCTTCTTTCCTATCTATCTGTCTGACTATGTGGCCTAAGCTAGCCTAAAACTGACAGTCCTTTTACCTCTGTCTCTCAAGTGTTAGGATGATACATGTTTACCATCACACCTGGATAACTTGTATTGTAAGGCATGATGAGAAGGGAAGAGTTAGTTTTTCACATGGATGAACAGTGTAATCAATTATTCAACACCAAGTTATGCCCCCTAAATATATATATATATATATGAAACACTAAATAGACTCATCAGGTTTTGTTTATATATTTATTTACATATATATGTAACAATAATAAAGAAGAGTCAATGAATTTGAGAGGGAGTGAGGGGTGGGTTATGACTATATTAGAGGAAGGAGAGGGAGAGGTAGATGATGTAATAATTTCAGTGAAAATAAAATACAATAAGTTTTAGAAAAGAAACTTTCTGACTTCTGCACAGGCAGAGAAAGAACTCTGAAAGAGTGTCTCAATCACATACTATCGTTGACTCTAGAATCACTGACATTTTCTGCTATATAAAGAAGTAGGTTATGGGCTAATTGATAGGTATGTTAAACTCTAATAGCTTGAAGCTTGAGTAAAATTACTGGTGTTGTAACATATAGGAATCTCGTGATAATACTGTCAAAGAAAATATCTCCTTTTTTGAGGTCTTCAGAAATTTTCACTTTTTAAAAAATTGTGTGCTGACACCTAACATTTATTTTCCAATAATAAGAATGAACCTTGAGGTGCTATGTAGGGATAGTACCCTTATCTGTTTTGTTGCTATATATAAAATACTAGACAATGGTGAAAAAAAGCATTTTATTTGGTTCACAATTCTGGTGATTGGAAAGCCCAGACAGCATGGTGTCAAGGATTGGCTGCTGTGTTACAAGATGGCAGAGGAGCTGGCATGTATACAAGAGAAAAGTATGTGAGCAAACAGGGAAGCAAGAGCTAGGGAGTGTCGGGCTTGCTCTTATGTAACAATTCATTCTCATAGGAACATAACAAGTCCCACAGGACCTGACCTATTCCTGTGAAACATCATTAATCAGTACTTGAGGGTAGAGGCCCCATGACCTAACCATGACCCAGTAGACTCTATTGCTTAAAGGCTCCACCATATAAGCTTCCACAATGTGATATTTTGGGTGATAAATTGCATTCACAAAATAACAAATAGAATCAGCACATTGAATCAAAAGAACTCTTTTGTTTATGCTTCTCTGGATTAAAAGAACTCTTATCCAAACACCAGACTTAAGATGTACATTTTTATATATATTCACATTGACTTGTTACTATTTTATGATTGTTTTATGAGATAATCTTACTATGTAGCCCAGATTTGCCTTAACATACATATAGTGCAGAATTTTTTGCTTTCTTATGTAGCCCAAGATGGCTTAGAATTCATAATCCTCTTGCCTCAACTCCCCAAATGCTAGAACAGCAATGGACTCAATTCCCCAATAAAAAGACATAGACTGACAAACTGGATCCATAAAGAGGACCCAGCATTTTGCTGCATTCAGGAAACACACCTCCGGGATAAAGACAAACACTACCTCAGAGTAAAGGCTGGAAAACAAGTTTCCAGGCAAATGGTCCCAAAAGACATGCTGGAGTAGCCATTCTAATATCGGATAAAATTGACTTTCACCCAAAAGTCATCAAAAAAGATAAGGAAGGACACTTCATACTCATCAAAGGAAAAATCTACCAAGAAGAACTCTCAATTCTGAACATCTATGCTCCAAATGCAAGAGCACCCACATTCATAAAAGAAACCTTACTAAAGCTGAAAGCACACATCGCACCTCACACAATAATAGTAGGAGACTTCAACACTCCACTATCATCAATGGACAGATCTTGGAATCACAAACTAAACAGAGACACAGTGAAACTAACAGAGGTTATGAACCAAATGGATTTAACAGATATCTATAGAACATTTCATCCTAAATCAAAAGAATATACCTTCTTCTAA
>CM052722.1:3795102-3813728 GCA_028551405.1 Uromys caudimaculatus
CCAAATAACCCCATCAAAAACTGGGGAACAGAGCTAAACAGAGAATTCTCAACTGAGGAAATTCGCAGGGCTGAGAAGCACCTAAAGAAATGCTCAACATCCCTAGTCATCAGGGAAATGCAAATCAAAACAAGTCTGAGATTCCACCTCACACCAGTCAGAATGGCTAAGATCAAAAACACAGGTGACAGCAGATGCTGGCGAGGATGTGGAGAAAGAGGAACACTTCTCCACTGTTGGTGGGACTGCAAGCTGATACAACCACTCTGCAAATCAGTTTGGCAGACCCTCAGAAAAATGGATATAATACTACCTGAGGACCCAGCTATATCTCTCCTGGGCATATACCCAGAAGATGCTGCAACATGTAATAAAGACACATGTTCCATTATGTTCATAGCCGCCATATTTATAATAGCCAGAAGCTGGAAACAACCCAGATGTCCCTCATCAGAGGAATGGATACAGAAAATATGGTACATTTACACAATGGAGTACTACTCAGCTATTAAAGACAATGACTTAATGAAATTTGCAGGCAAATGGATGGAACTTTAAAATATCATCCTGAGCGAGGTAACTTAGTCACAAAAGAAGGAACATGGTATGTACTCACTGATAAGCAGATATTAGACCAAAAGTTCAGAATTCCCAAGTTTCACTTAACAGTAACCACTGGACTGAGAGTGAGGTCCCAGATGGAGGGGTTGGAGAAAGTTCTGAAGGAGCTGAGGGAATTTGCACCCCCATGGAGGGAGCAAGAGCGTCAATGGACCTGACCTGCCCCCCGGTCGTCCTGGAGTTTGGACCACCAACGAAAGAATACACATCTATGGACCAATGGTTCGGACCACATATGTGGCAGAGGATGGCCTCGATGGCCATCAGGGAGAGAGGAGAGGCCCTTGGTCCTGAGGGTGTTAGAGGCCCCAGTAAAAGGGAATGTCAAAGTGGGAATATGGGGATGAGTGGGCAGGTGGGTGGGAAGTGGAATTCCCTCATAGAGGCAGGGATGGGGAGGGGATAGGGGCTTTCCAAAGAGGAGAACCAGAAAAGGGGAAACATTGGAAATGTAAATAAAGTATCAAAAAAAAAAAAAAAAAGAACTAAACAGAGAATTCACAACAGAGGAATTTGAAATGGCTGAGAAGCACTTAAAGAAATGTTCAAAGTCCTTAGTCATCAGGAAATGCAAATCAAAATGACACTGAGAATCCACCTTATACCAACCAGAATGGCTAAGATCAAAAACTCTGGTGACAGCATATGTTGGCAAGAATGTGGAGAAAGAGGAACACTCCTCCATTGCTGGTGGGATTGCAAACTGATACAACTATTCTGGAAATCAATCTGGAGGTTCCTCAGAAATTTGGAAACATATATACCTGAAGACCCAGGTATGCCATTCTTGGGCACATACACAAAAGATGCCTCACCAAGCCATAGGGGCATATGTTCCACTATGTTCATAGTAGCAGTATGTTTTTTATTAAGTTTTCTACTGTTGTAGATTCTTGAGAGATTCTTCTCTTCTAGTATCCTCTGTAGCATTTCCTAGAAGTCATAAATTCTTTTATGCTTGCTTTTATTTTAATCATGAAAAACTTCCAGTTTTTATTCAATTTGACAGGTTTTCTGGGTATAATAGTCTGGACTGGAAGTTGTAGTCTTTCAGAATTTGAAATATACCCTTTCAGGCTCTTCTGGATTTAAAACTTACTATAAAATAATTAGCTGTTCTTCTGATGGGATTAATATTTTTCTTAAAGCTTTCAATACTCTTGATATTCTGTATTTTTAACATTTTACCTACAATATATCATGGAATGTTTCTTTTCTTGTCCTAATTCATGTTCTATAGGCAACTTGTACTGATATACACATCTCTTTCTCTAAGGTTGAGTAATCTTCTTCTATAATTTCATTGTAAATATTTTCTATGCCTTCACTGTAATGTTCCTCCATGCCCATAATTCAATAGTTCAAAACAATAAGGTCTCAAAGATCTTCTGTGTTTTGTCCATGTATTTTTTTTTTTAAATTCTCATTGTTCTTTCCCAAATAAGCCAATTCTTCTCACCTTTCTTCAAGTTCTAATACTCTATTTTTCACATGCTCCAATCTATTGTTTAAGCTTTCCAATGAAAGTGTTATTTAACTTATTGAGTTTTTCATTTCTAGCATCATTTCAGTTTGGATATTCTTCAAAAATTCCATCATTTTATTTAATTATATTTTCATATCTTGAGATGTATTCTCTATTCCATTTGTATTTTTTGTTATTTTGGACTAAATATATATCTTCTTTGAGTTGCTTGAATATAGCAATGATAATTATTTTGAATCCTTTATCTGAAAGTCCTTTCAAGCCATTCCCTTTGAGGGCAATTACTATGGGACTTATACTTTTGGGAGAAGATATATTATTTTTGTGTTACTTTTATGTCTATGTTGGGATTTGTATATAAAGAGTTTGCCAATTGAGTCTGTCCTTTTTGTTTCATATTCAAGTCACCTTTCTTCTTTTAATGGTCATGCTTATAATGCTTTGGAAAAGACAAAGTTTTGACTGGTTTGAGGTGTGAATTGCCTCTATAGGACTAGTATTCAGGATTGTCAGCTCTACACTGTGACTTCTGATAGTCAGCTACTCTCCTGGGGCAATGTAAGTCTCCTATTATCTCCTTTTACATAAATCTTAAGAATTCATTTGTTTCATTTTGTTCAGCATGTCTTCCTGAACTAAATTTAAATCCTTTGTAAGAAAATGTGAGGTATAAATAAATAATTTTGGTAAATGTGTACAGATTTGTTCATGTTGTTTGTTCCACACTGTGTTGAATCATTAATTGTGCATGAACCTGTACATATTTGGAGAAAGATATCAACACATAGCATTATATATATATGAATATATTATATATATATTCTAATTCTAATATATATATATAAGATTGTTTTCTCATATAATATATCCTAATTATGGTTTCCCCTAATTTTTCTTCTCGAGCTTCCTCCCCATCTTCCCTCCCATCTGAAACCTGTAGGCTTAGATTTCCTTTTTTAATAAGGATTCTTAAATGACTCAACCTCCCTTCTAACCCATCAACCACCAATGGTAGTGAAAAAGAAAGGTTGTTAGAATAAAAGGAAAGTAGACCTGTTTAGACAGTTCTTTGGGGTGATTACAATATTTGTTTTCAGCAGTCCAGTCCTCTAGCAAAGCACCAACATGAATCAGTAGCTGTAATACAGTCCATTCAGCAATCGCCATTCATAAATCAGCAACAGCAATTCAGAAGAAACTGTGAGGCTCTGCTAATACGTCCAAATCCATAGAAGCAGCAAGAAGCCACTGGAACACCACCAGACGCTCTTTGATGACTTACTCTCTACAAAGTCATGACAAGCAAAAGATCAACAACAAGATGTTATATGAACCAAGGCCAGAGCCTCATCAGCAAAGACTAGAAAAGCAAAGCAAGGCAAACCAATGTGATAACCTACTCCCATTGTCTATGGGGTGATGTTTATATTCTTTTTAAACATCATGCACCCTCTCATGTTTTTGCTTCAGCAAAATATCCTTTTACCTGTGTCTGTTTCAGCAAAATTGCTTTCACCTGTCTGCCACAGCAAAACATCATATGTCATAACTGAGTTTCCAAAGAAACCAGGAATTTCTACTTCAGGATCCACACCCTTTCAGTCATTCATTAGAAAACAATCAGGCTTCTGAGGGATAATAAATATATAATCAATACAGTATAGTACAATACAAAATAATATAATATGATAAAACAAATAACTAACACATTGGAATTGAATAAAGCAAACAAACAAACAGCAGAAAAAGAATCCAAGAGAAGCTCCAAGAATCAGAGATCCACTTGGTCTCACACTCAGAAATCTCATAGAAACACTAAACAAGAAGGCATAGTATAAGCACAGTGGACCTGGTGAAGACTGGTGTAGGACCTTTGCTTCCTGCTTCATAATCTGAGTTTATTCGTGCTTTGTTCATGTTAATTTAAAGGCCCTTGTTTTCTTGGTGTCCTCCATCCCCTCGGGATCTTACACTTAAAGAAATTTTTTTAAAAATTCTTCTCTCATATATTACCTCCCAACAACAGTTTCCCTTCCCTCAACTCTTCCCAGTCCCATTTGTCCTTCTTCATTTCTCCTCTTTCGCTTCAGAAAAAAATAGAGCAGGCTATCAAGTGATATCAACCAAACATGGCATAACAAGTTACAATAAGACTAGGTACAAATCGGCATATCAAGGCTGAAATGAGGCAACCTAGTAAAAAGAAAATGGTCCTAAATGGTTTTAGCTCATGCAAAAGAGCCAGAGCGACAATCCAACTCATGCTGTTAGGAGTCCCACAAGAACACAAACTACACAAATATAACATATATGCAGAAGACCCAGTTTTGGTCTTTGTGAGACCCTATAAGCCCTGCTTAGTTGATTCTTTGGGCTAAGGTTTCATGGTGTCCTTGATCATTCTGGCTCCTATAATTCTTCTTTCCTTTCTTCTGTATGGTTCCTCTGGCTTCACCTAGTGTTTAGTTTTAAGTCTGCATCTGCTCCCATCAGTTGCTGACTGAAGACTCTCCGATGATAATTGGCAGAGACAAAGAACTATTAGTAAAACAGAATATCACTAGGGATCATTTTATTGACTTTATTTTTTGCCAGTCGTGTTTGGTTCTGTCCTGGATCTCTGAATCCCAGCTTCTGGTTCCTGGTCATCCAGGCACTGTCAGGCATTTGTTCTCTCTCATGGCTTGAATCTCAGGTTGGACCAGTCATTGGTTGGCCACTCCCATAATTTCTGCTTCACCATTACCCTAGCATATCTTTCAGGCAGAACAGATTTTAGGTCAAAGTTTTATGGCTGGGTGGATGTCCCAGTCCCACTGCTAGGAGCCTTGCCTTGTTATAGAGGATAACTGGTTTAGGATCTATAACCCCCATTACTAGGAGACTTTGCTAGGGCTGCCTGTTCTGCCAAGGGATTTCCTGAGTCCTGAGACAAGGGATTTGATGGAGACATTACATTTAAATCTGTCTGTTTCAGGGTATCTCACTCTTTGTCTAGTGTCTGACTGTGGGTCTCTATGTTTTTTCTCAGGATACAGCTTCTCTGATAATAACCAAACAAGGCACTGATCTGTGAGTATAATAGAATATTACGAGCCATTTCATTGCTATGTTCCTTTAATAGAACAAGAGTATTTAGTTTTATCCTAGGTCACTGGGCTATGTAGATTAGGTTCTTGGTTACCCAGACTGTTTCCAGTATGGGTTACATTTTGTGGAGTGGACCTTAAGCCAAACCAGTTATTGGTTGGTTAGTATCACAAGCTTCATTTTAAAAACTTGGCCCTTTATAGAATTCTTTTAAAAGTGTGTAAATACAATATCCTTGCTACCATTTGATCACTGATGAGATGGACCTTCAGAAAATGTCTGAGTGGTTGACATTATTATATCATTGGCCACATAATTAAATCACTTTTTGAAGCCCTGATGATTGAATCCAGGTCTCACATATGCTAGACAAGTGCTTTTCTACTAAACCACATCCTCATCCTCAACCTCTTTTTACATTTTTATAGGATCGATCCAACTAAGTTTATTATCCTCCAACCTTAGTCACTTGAGCAATGGGATTATGGACATTTGCCACCAGACTTGGTTGTTAATTAACTTTTTTGTTGTTTTAATTTCTTGCAGATAAATTAAATATTAATGACAGAGTGTGGTAAAACAATAATTCATTAATCTAGGTTTTATACATACACACACGCACACACATTTAGATTATTTGCTGTAGTACACTTGTGACTCTCTTAGATTTGAATGTTTTTTAAAGGAAAATAAATAAAAATGTAGTGCAAGCAAAGAGTCCTCTGGATCTAGTCCAAATTCAAACATGTTAGACTGAGCAGAAATAAAAGAATCACTGATGTTCTATGAAACTTGAAGTAGTTCTTGTGTTACGCTAATAAGCTGGACATCTGTGCCTCTCTCCTTGGAGATAAGAGATGATTTGTACTGAACAAAATCTAATGTGTCTTTGAATATTATTCCAAATTGAATACTATTATTTTGTGCCATTGAGTTATGTGAGCAGTGCAGAACTTGGTTAAATTGGTTCTATTTTATATTTACTTTGCACATGTTTTCTGGCAAGTGTTCTGGCAATGATTCCCTTAGATTTCTTTTCTGTCCCGGTGCATTCACATGTTTGGACATTAATATTGAAGGTCTTACTGAAATCCCTCCTGGATCTCTCTTAACTTGATATATTTTCAAGCTTCTTTTTTTCATTATTTTATTTTGTGATGCTTTATTATTTCATACTTACGATGCTATAGTATCTTTTAAAAAACAAAACAAAGGACACATTTTTATAACCACAGTGAATTATCATATCTAACACAAGCATTCAATGTTATCATTAAGTTCCAATTTATGTTTACATTTCTGAATATTTAAAATAGATTTTATTTTTTAACTTTTTATTGATTCTTTGTGAGTTTCATATCATGTACCCCAGTCCTGCTCATCTCCCCATCCCCTCATATTCACCCTTTGCCCTTGCAACCTTCCCCCAAAATAAAACATCAAGCTTTTTATACTAGCCTTTGTCCAGGTGGAAAACTTGCTACAATCTGACTCTTATTGTGAGTTGATCTACATACTATGAAATATGATGAATACTTCTCTCAACCCATTGAAAGAGCTTATCATCTATCACCTGTCATACTGAAGCTGTCAACTCCAATTTGAACCTTTAAACCCAGGAGATCCACATCTGATGGTAAGGATATTTTTCTTTCTTGGGAGGAAATAATTCACTCCTGTCACTTGTTATTACTTGTGAAGTATTCAACCATGTATTTGCTAAGTACTACCTAGGTTCTCCAACCATGTCCTGGATAGAATGAAGAAATTAGTTGTAATTTGAAAGTTAGTCAGAGATTTTATGAACACAGATATGAGATATATATGAAAAATAAAACATGAGGTGAGGTTTTTATATAGATTTTAATAGCTTATGTACAAAATCATGCATGTTTGATTCAATGTCTAAAAGAGAATGAGAGGAAGATGAAAGGAAACCCAGCTGCTCAAATGACAGCATTTACAAGTCATTTTTTACTAAACTCAACAAACTTTCACAATATTCATTGTGATGCTGATGTTTTCTGTATATATTCTCACATCTATTCCTGACTTTGATGTTTCTGAGAAATAATGTAAGTCACCGAGTTTCTTTAAAAAGTCACCTGTGTAATTGTTCCCTATCTAAAGAAAGAGAATTGATATTTGTATATTTTATTTATTCATTCATAAATTATTATACTTTGGGATTGCTTTATCCTTTTGGCTATTATAGCTACTATGAAAATTTGTGGACAAGATTTTATGTGAATTAAAATTTTTGTCCTAAAGCAACAGCATCATTTCATATTCCCAGCAGTAATGCATGACAACTCCAGCTTCTCCAAATTCTCACCAACATGTTATTCTATCCTAGTGTGTTTGAGGCAGGGTCTCATTGCAGTTATAACTGGCTTACTATAAGTATCAATGACATTTTTAATAACTTTATCAGCTACTACAAATCATTAAGAATATCACAAATCTCGATCTTAGTTAAGGTTTCTATTGCTGGGATAAAACACCATGACGGAAGCAACATGGGAAGAAAAGGGTTTGTTTCATAACCTTCCCAAATAGCTTATGGGAACATTTCTCATTTAAACTGCCATATCTTGATAAAAATCCATTCCTGCCTTTTTACCTTTACTTCAGTTTTTGGGGGGAGGGATGGTTAAGTGGCAGCACCTGGCATTTGAAATCCCTGGAGTATGATCTCTGGTCTAGAACTCTGTTTATGTTAACAATAGTACATTTTCTAATCTATGAACATAGGGTTGTTTTACCACCTTATTATGTCTGTATTAAAATTTATATAATTTCATTCAATGATGTTTTGTGATTTCTAGTATACAGCATTAAAACTTCTTTTGTTAAATTTATTATTAGATACATATTTTATTATTTTAGCACTATCATAGGTGCAATTGTTTGACTTATTTTATTTTTAAGTTGTTCATTACTGGTACATACAATCATAATTGGTTTTTAACTGTGGAATTTGTATTCTGCAACCCTCTTTAACTTAGTAGCTCCGGTGTGTGTGTGTGTGTGTGTGTGTGTGTGTGTGTGTGTGTGCATGTGCATACATACACATACATGTGCATGCTACAATGTCTGATATGAATTTTAATAGAAATTTAAGATGGCATATATTTGTCTTATTTTAGTGTTAAGGGAAGGTGCTAAGTATGGGATTGTTTTGTGCATATTCCCTCCCATATCTATCTATCTATCTATCTATCTATCTATCTATCTATCTATCTATCCTATTAAGATAATTTGTTTAATTGTACATCCCAGGAGCTGATGAAATTACTCAGAGGCGAAAGGCATTTGATGCAAAGCTGGACAGACTGAATACAATTCCCTGAACTTGTATAGTGTGAGGATAAAACTGATCCCTGAAAGTTGTTCTTTCACCTCCAAAAGTGTGCCATGGCATCAATATGCATGTACATGTCTGTATGTGTGTGTGTGTGTGCTCATGCATACACATATGCATGTGCAAACTTACATACATAATAAATGAGTATAAAAATAAAGTAAATGTTTCTTTATCATTACTCTAAGCTTTGGGATTTTATCCATGGCTAGAAACATGTCACAGTTCCCACCTATTGTTTTTGAATTTTTTTTATTATGGAGAGAAGGTAAATCTCTCTGCCCTATGCAGGGGGTGAAATCCAAGGACTTGCTCATGTTATTGAAAATACTCTGCTACTGATTTACACATACGTTTACCCCTGAAACAGTGTTTATATTTCTGTCATTGGGAAGTTTAGTCTTATTTCAGCTGGTCTTCCATGGCTGCAAACATAATGATTTATTTATGAATTCTTTTCTAATTACGATTTTTTGCTTTACTTGTGGAACATTCCATAAGTCTATATGGCAATGATCTTTAATTTTGATTTTGTGATTAATGAAAAGTAGTGGACAAGTTTCTAAGTTTCAATACTATGAACAGAAATGAAATTTTTGGAAGCTTAGAATACCAGAAGAATGAAAATTTTAGAGAAATCTATCCAAAACTGGAGTCAGGGTATGATAACTTATATCTGTAATCAAAATAAGTACTTTGGAGGCTGAAGCAAAAGGATAAACCTTGAGCTCCACACTATCCAGGGCTATATATAGAGTGAGACCTTGTCTCCCAAACAATACAAAAGCAAAGGCTATGTAAAAAGGAAAGTAAATCATAGAGGGAAAATATTGTCACTAAAATTGCTGAAGTCCTGCAGTTTTGCCAGGAAAGATTTAAGTTAGTTAACCTAATCGGATAAGACAGAACTCACAGAAGAGCCAGAAAAAAATCATTGGATGTCATCTCTAGGAAAGTGCTGTGACAATTGGATAGAATTGGGATCAGGATAGAAGTACTACTTAGATTGTGAGTTAGAGAACATGAGAAGACATTAATGTCACTGGGAGCTTAGTCTTGGTTTCCTAAGGACCTCCAGTTCTTTTTTTTTTTTTTTTTTCACACACCAGATTTTATCTCCCTCCCGGTCCGCCCTCCAGCTGTTCCACATCATATACCTCCTCCCCGCCCCCTGTGTCCACTAGGATGTCCCCATCCCCCCACCCCACCAGAACTCTCCACTTCCTGGGGTCTTCAGTCTCTTGAGAGTTAGGTGCATCTTCTCTGACTGAACCCAGACCCGGCAGTTCTCTGCTGTATATGAGTTGGGGGCCTCATATCAGTTGGTGTATGCTGCCTGGTTGGTGGCTCAGTGTGAGAGATCTCGGAGGTCCAGGTTAATTGAGACTGCTGATCCTCCTACAGGGTTACCCTCCTCCTTGGCTTCTTCCAGTTTTTCCCTAATTCAACCACAGGGATCTGCAGCTTCTGTCCATTGATTGGGTGCAAACATCTGCATCTGACTCTTTCAGCTGCTTGTTGGGTCTTTCAGAGGACAGTCATTATAGATCCCTTTTTGTGAGTGTTCCATAGCCTCAATAATATGATTCCCAGTTCTTCAGTAGCTATGACTACTCTCAAGGTACCCTAAAGATCAGGCATGCTTATATTCCTCTTGTCAGAAGAAGAAAAAGTCATTAGCCTCTCATCTGAGTTTACAATCATTCCTTCCTGCATCTCTCTCCCAGTTGTCTGGAATTTTTCTCCTGGCTTTATGTGGTTTGAAGAGTTGCTAGAATATATAGAGTACAGAAAGTTAGCTAAAGGAGGAACTGAGTTTATGCAGGTTATGAGTATATTATTATGTACATTGGAATGAGACCTTTGGTAATATTTACTGTTTGGGGGGGGGTCATCCATGTAACTTCAGTAACCACCTCTCTATATTTTTGAAAATGGGCCCAATAAACGCATTGGTTAAGCAAACTATTTTCTGATGGAAATTGTTACTTTGACTTATCATGGATCCCATATACAAAGAAAACAGTCTTGCATTCATGTCTTTTCAGAAAAAGTTTGTGCAAAAATCACCAAATGGATTGTTATACTTATCTATATTTCAGTGATCTTTATACAGTTTTTTTTTAAAAAGTCTCTAAAACAAGATTCTTTTCTTGAAGTTCTGCTATGTCTAGTTGTTTACAAAAGTCATTGGTTTGAATTATAGAGAAGGAAACTATTAATTTTTATTAGAACGCTTCTTGCTATAGAGTGACCTTTTAAAGTTTGGGGCTCCTAGAACCAATTTTGCATAATTATCTACTAATGACGTTCGAGACAGTTCAGGATATCATATCTCTCAGGACTCAAGACTCACAACTTGGACAACAAATTAGAATCTTTCATTTCTAGTACTTGGTTTTACAGGCTGTTGATAATGAGGGAGAGTACAGCCATAATAGTCTTCAAGCTTCCTAATATCTAATTATCTACTGTTAGTATTGAGGGGACATGTACAAAGGTCTACATTGGCACCCTTAGTAGTCAGAAGTTATTTCCTTAATATTTGAGAGCTCCCTACTAATTTGTGGCTTCACCCCAGAACGAGATTTCGGGCATAGTCAATTTGAAACAAAGTTGAAGCTTTTATTAAAGATAATTTAATTTGGACTTTAAGCATGAGGATGAGAAACTCTATTTTCTTTCTTATATCCCCATAATCTGCATTTCTATCCTTCCTCACTATATAACACCATTCTTGTAAGAGCTAAAGCTACTTAAAAAAATGGGTATAAAGTTAATTTAGCAACTTCTGACTGAAGTGGGATGTAGAGGGTTTAGGGTCTTTACTTTTGCTGAATTTCAGGACTTGGAGCATGATCAAAGAGACGAGGACCATGCGAAAGCCCCAACTCATAGTAATAGAGATGGAAGGAAAAAGATAGGAAGCAGTGGGTTCTTCAAAAAAGTTTTCAAGCAAAGGCAGAAGAAAATATAACAGGACTTGTTTCTCATATGAAACATGCAACAGACCTTCAGGGATATACTTGGTTAGGAAGTGGATTTTTTTAGTAAAGGAATATTATGGGAAGAAAATTAAAAGTGCATTAGAATTTGATGCAAGTTGATATAGGAATAAATAACAGAAAAGTGCCTTGAAAATGTTAAATGGATTTGAGACTGAGTAGATGAAATATATAGGGATAAAAATACAGGGAGAAGTCATATTTGATAGGTCAAAAATGATGATATGGGAGGGTGGGCTAGAGGCCACAGGAACACGTTAGGGACAAGCTAGTATTGGAGTGGCTGGAATTTTGTAACTGAGATATTTCCTTGGCTACATCCTTATTCTTATTTTGTTATTTCTACATATTCCTTGAATTGAAGTGATGGGTTCTTAAAAATTAATGTGCATTATAAGGCAAATAACAGGCCCTTTTATTTTGGAAAGTTAATGCTAACAACCTTTCATACCAGCTCACTTTGTTATTTTTTTTTAAAAAAACTATATTCTGCATTATAAACTTTATCAACATTATCTTGGGTCCCAAAAGGTGATACCCTAGAGCAGTAGTTCTCAACCTGTAGGTTGAGACCTTTTAGAGTTGCAAATCCGATATACTGCATATCAGAAAGTTACATTATAATTCATAACAGTAGCAAATTATATTTATGAAGTAGCAAATAGCCAATTTTATGTTTGGGGGTCATTACATGTGGAACTGTATTAAAGGATTACAGCATCAGGAAGGCTGAGAACCAATGCCCTAGAGTATGGTACTTTTGTATCCTTAGAACCATAAACTAAAGTAAGTAGGCTCAGAAAAAAGGTATTTCTGACCTAGTTTCTTCTACTAAGAGCAGGGAAGGACTTTTGTTCTCAAATTCCCCTTGAAAAGCTAATGTTCATGGTTTTTAGATGATTGAGTCAGAGTAAAGAAAAATAGAGCTTATACCACACCAAAAGCCCAGGTACAATTTTGTCCTAGGTGAAAGAGGGAAGGAACTTGGTGGAAGAGGGTATGGGAAGGGGAATGGGGGGATTGGGATCAGGTATGGGGAGATACAGGAGAGATGGCCAGATGGCTGTGAGAATGAATTGAAACCTTCAACTGATGGGGGTGGGGAGGTGGGAGGCATTTCAAGGACATGACAGAGAGCTGGGATAGGGGAGGTATCCAAGAATCAAGGCAGTGACCTTAGCTGTTACTCACAGCACTGGGGATATGGGACTTGAAGAGGCCACCTCTTGTAGCCAGTGGAGCTATAGGGACACCAAACCACCCACAAAACTTTCAACTCCAAATATATCCTGTCTACAAGAAGTGGGGGGACAAAGATGGAGCAGAAACAGGGAAAGACCAAGCAACAACTGACCCAACTAGAGTCCCATGCCATGGGCAAGCACCAATCCCTGACACTATTAATCATACTCTGCTATGCTTGCAAACAAGAGTCTAGCATAGCTGTTCTCTGACAGGCTCCATCCAGCAACTATTTCAGAAGAATGCAGAGACCCACAGCCAAATAGTGTATGGAGCTTTGGGACTCTTATGAAAGCGTTGGGGGAAAGACTGAGGGCCCCAAAGGGGATAAGAACTTCACAGGAAGACCAACAGAGTCAACTAACCTGGTATATTGGGAGTCTCAGAGTTTGAACTACTAACCAAAGAACATACACAGGCAGGATCTAGGCCTCCCCATACATATTTAGCAGATGTTCAGATTGGTCTTCATGTGGCTCTTGAACAACTGGAGCAGGGACTATCCCAAAAGCTGTAACCTGTATATGGGATGTGTTCTTCTAGCTGGGCTGCCTTGTCTGGCCTCAGTGGAAGAGGATGTGTTTAACCTGCAGATACTTGATACAGCAGGGTGGGAAGATACTCTGGGGGCGGGGGGGCTTCCACCCTCTCAAAGTAGAAGAAGAGGAGAATAGGGGTAAGGATTGCTGGAGTGGGTGACCATTAGATGGGCAGTGAGTGGGGTGTAACGAGAATACATTTAAAAAGAAAAGAGAAAAAGAAGAAAAAAGATTTATTTTTAATTTCTGGGGCTGGAGTGATGGCTCAGTGGTTAATGGAACTAGTTGGTGTTACAGAATGTCCAGGTTTAATTCCTAGCATCCATATGTTCCAGGGTATCTGATATATTCTTCTGACATCCATGGGTGTCAGACATACATGTAGACCAAACATTTATTTCTATATACAAAGCAAAATATAATCTCCTCTGTCTCTCTCTCTCTTTCTCTCTGTCTCTCTTTCTCTCTGTCTCTCTCTGTCTCTCTGTCTCTCTCTTTCTTTCTCTCTCTTTCATTGCCAAAATAATCCATGGATAATAGAAGTCAGAGTCTCTATTTTCTTTTCAGACAACATAATTTATATTAGCTGAGAGGAGAGATGTTACAAATGCCGCACTTTGCAATTTAAAACACCATATATAAAAGGATTAAGAAGAAAAGCTAGGTAATGTGCTTTACCCTCTTTGCTTATCACTGCGTATCAAAGCCAAAAGAAAGACATTCCTAGGAATGAGCCATGCAAGGGAGTGTGGAGCAAGATATGTGGCCACCAGCACCCTCTTTGAGGTCAATTCATTTGCCCAGGTAAGATATCCAGGTACTTGGGAGTGTGTAAGCCCCAAAATTTGCCACATTTCAGCAGGGCACCTATGAAAAGTGAATGGCTAAGTCATGTATTATAACCTGAGCAGCACCTGGGTTCTAACATTACATCCTTATAGAGATTCATCTTGTTCATCTTATACCAAGCTTTCAGGGACCAAATTCCAACGTCTATATTTTATTTCTGTTCTTAATTGTTGTATTGCTTTCAAATGGATATATCAACTACCTTTTGCTAAACATACAGGTCAGTGCCTGGCATTCATTGACTCAATTCCAGACTTGATTATTTAGTGTAGTCCCCAGTTCCCTATTTGATTTCTCAGCATTTTTCCTGCTTCCTTCCTGTAGAACACAAGTAGCACTCTTACTGAGACTGTTTTGATTTAAACTAAATTCAGTATACACATTTGGAAATCTATGGCTTCATGGAGACAGCCTGACAACATAGGAGAGTGCTTATTACTGCAGCTAAGTCCCTAACTGTAAGGAAAACACAATTATATTGTTTCCAAAGCCCATGAACAGAGAGCAAATTTCCTTTCCTTTGTGCAAAATAGCAGGAACTATAAATAATCAATTCTTTAGATAACATGAATACGTCAACATGCCCAGATTTGTTATATAAAATGTTAAAATCACCCCTTCACTTTAAAACTTTAGGTGTTGCTCTGCTACTTAAAAAGAGAGAGGTTCCAGGATCCCTACTGTTCTGATAGTTAGCTAGAGGAGAAAGGTTGTGAGAGGAAAATAGTGAGCTTAGCCCTAAGACATATGGAGCAAATCTGTTGACTATGTTTCATTGTAGTTTGCTTACTATATGGTCACTACTTTCAATTTTGATCTAATTTAAGCATTTCTGTTGAGTTGGCATTTCCTGGAAATATTAGACACTAAACCACAAGAATCAAGTGGAAATCTTGAGTTTCCCTATATAAGTGTAAAGTAGTACGCCTATTTTCTTTTGGCTAGAAAAGTATGTTATAATATTGACAAACATGACACAAATATTGTCACTTGGCAAGATTATTGTAAAATCAATGAATATGTTGTGACTATGTAAATGATCCCCCTTCTCTCTTCATAGGCTTTCTTAGTTGCAGCAGTCTGTATTATTTTCCCTGTAGGAAATCTTCATAATGAACAGAATTTTAGATATTATTTTCTCCCTCTATGAAATGCTTTATTCAAGGAGTCTGCTTGATGTTCAGGGCAGTATGTTCATCCTCCCCTCCTTAAGTGACTAATCCATCCATTAGAGTCTGATTGAGGTTTAGCTGTATAAACACTTTAGTAGATATGTAAGTGCTACCAACCAGTAATTATCAGTTTTCTTTTCAGGAAATCAGAAAAATCAGAGAAAAAAAATGTGTAGTAGAAAATATTAAAAATCCCAGCCCAGGGTATCTTCCCTACCTTAGACAATTTATGATCCTGAATGAAAGATACACACAGCCTTTATATTTTTAAAATATCCTTAGGCAACACAATAGCTGGGCATCTGCCTACTCTCCATGCTGTTAGAATCTACTTTCCTAATAATAACTTCAAGTTATCATTTACTATTTACTATGTTTCATCTGAGCTACTCTTAACTCCAATTGGGTAGCCCTCTGTGCCATGTTCTCTTGGCTCATTGTCCATGGTGGCTCTCCTTCTTCCTCCTGCACATTCTTCTTCTACGGCTTCTTCCTGTTCCTTCCCTCCTTGTAATCATCCCTCTCCAAGCCTGTGAAACCTCATCCTCACTTATGTCTCTTCTGCCCTACTATTAGCTGTTGGTATCTTTATTTACTGATCACAATGAACTGAAGGCAGGGTCACTCAGTGACTTATGTGAGGACTTTTTCATTTTTTGAGTAACCAGTCTTGGGAGCCCCAAATTAGCATTAGAAAACATGTAGTGTTAGGCCAACCCACTACAAAAAAAGGACATGAATAAAATTTTAGCAGACATAAGAAGTACTCTGGAGTTGAGGGTAAGAACAGAATTTTAGGCAAAGGAAAGTGTATGTACAAGGGTACAGGATCTGTCTAAGCTAGTATCTGATTTTTAACTCAAGTACACATTTCAGGCTATGATACTTTGAAATAGATGCTAATACAAACACTGTAAAAATAATTGCATTTTTTAGTAAATTTGGAGGAGATAAAATCTTAGTTTAAATATTAGCTTTCCATGAAAACTATATGATGTGTTTCAAATGTCCAGCATGGAAGTGCTGACATATACATGTGCATGTGGACACATGCATATCCACATTCCAGCTAGGCCTTTGTCCCTTTGCATACTTGCATGCCTTTTGCTAATGTGAGCATACCTTTGTAATCAGGGAAACTAATGAAGTAATTGTCCATTTAGTGTTTGTCTATAACCCCACAGTGAATTCCCTTAGCAGTTCTCATTCTGTATACCACATGCTTTATCAGTTCACAGGAATATTAAACAATTTGCCCTAAAATATTCCCTAAATGCTGTGAGTTTAGAGAAAGAATTTTAATACCTACTCAAGATAAACAGCGACTTTTATAGGCAGCTCTTAGAACAGCCACTGATGATCTCACTTTCTGCTATTCATAACCTTGTTTAGTCTCTTCTAATACTATATTAAGTTTATTCAGGGTAGCTAATTATATACAGCAGAGATTAGGTTATAAAATACCATTACTTCCATCTTTGGTTAGTTTCCTTTCTGCCTTGGATTACTTTATCTTTAGAAATACAAGTCTGGGGCTGGTGAGATTTCTCACTGTTGAAGAGCACTTGTGCGGGAGACCTCTGACTGGGCCACCAGGAGTCCATAGCCAATGAGCGCTGGAGAAAGATACCCTCCCAGGAGCTTGGAAAAGCTGTGAGTGGGGTTAAGGGGAGCAACACCTCTCACCCAGAACCGCCCGGATATGCCGGGATCCAGGGCCTGAGAACCCGGGGACAGAAAAACTCTGAACCTTCCGCTTTCCTCTGCCTGGGCCACCAGGAGTCCATAGCCAACCAGCTCCATAGAAAGATACCCTCCCAGAAGCTTGGAAAAGCCGTGAGTGGGGTTAAGGGGAGCAACACCTCTCACCCAGACCCGCCCAGATCCACTGGGATCCAGGGCCTGAGATCCCGGGGACAGAAAAACTCTGAACCTTCTGGTTTTCAACTGTGGGTGGAGACCTCTGCCTGGGCCACCAGGAGTCCATAGCCAAACAGCTCCAGAGAAAGATACCCTCCCAGGAGCTTGGAAAAGCCATGAGTGGGGTTAAGGGGAGCAACACCTCTCACCCAGACCCGCCTGGATCCACTGGGATCCAGGGCCTGAGAACCCGGGGCCAGGAAACCTCTGAACTTTCCAGTTTCATCTGCGGGTGGAGACCTCTGCCTGGGTCACCAGGGGCCTGTGCCTGGGGAGCTCAGCCTGGGCCACAAGGCTCCAGGAGAGAGCGGGTATCCCAGGAGTGCTGACACACCTTTGAGCACAGGCAAAACCACCACTTCTGGTTCGAACTCACTGGATCAAGAGGGACCTTTGCAGGGCCATCAGGGCATAGGAACCAGGGACAGCTGGGGACAAGATCCCTCTGATTTCTTTCTGCCCCCAGAGCAGACCCTGTGCGACAGCTCTCCAAACCCAAACACCTCTCAGAGAGAGCTGGTCTTCAAGGAGTACTGACACAGAGGCCTGCAGGAGGGGCAAGCCACAACCAAACAGAGTAAGATCAGCTAACATCAGAGTCAACAAGATGGCAAAAGGCAAGGGTAAGAACATAAAGAACAGAAACCAAGAGTACTTGGCACCATCAGAACACAGCTCTCCCACCACAGCAAGCCCTGGATACCCCAACACACCAGAAAAGCAAGACTCAGATTTAAAATCATTTCTCATGATGATGATAGAAGAGGTGAAGAAAGAAATGAATAACACTCTTAAAGAAATACAAGAGAACAGAAATAAACAACTAGAAGCCTTTCAAGAGGAAATACAAAAATCCATTAAAGAATTACAAGAAAACTCAATCAAACAGGCATAATTTCAATAAAATACAATCAAACAGACAAAGGAAATGCACAAAACTATCCAGAAGCTAAAAATAGAAATAGAAACAATAATGAAATCACAAAGGGGGACAACCCTGGAGCTAGAAAACCTAGGAAAGAGATCAGGAACCACTGATGTAAGCATCACCAACAGAATACAAGAAATAGAAGAGAGAATCTCAGGAGCAGAAGATACCATAGATAACATCGACACAACAGTAAAAGAAAATGCAAAATGGAAAAAGGTTCTAACCTAGAACATCCATGAAATCCAGGACACAATGAGAAGACAGAACCTAAGGATAATAGGTATAGAAGAGAGTGAAGATTCCCAACTTAAAGGACCAGAAAATATCTTCATCAAAATTATAGAGGAAAACTTCCCCAACCTAAAGAAAGAGATGAACATAAATATACAAGAAGCTTACAGAACTCC
>CM052722.1:3814228-3872454 GCA_028551405.1 Uromys caudimaculatus
TAGAATGTCCTAAATTCATCACTCCCGAGGTTAGCTATTTCCTGAGACAAAAGGTGTAAGTTAGCCATTCATTCCTGTGGTTAGCTATTCCCTGGGACAGAAGGTGTAGGTTAGCTATTTCCTGAGACAAAAGGTGTGGTTGGTTGCGATAACAACCCTGCTGTTAGCTAATTTCCTGGGACAAAGGATGTAGGTTAGCTATTAGGCGGTGGAATATGGCTATATTATCTCTGGCTTTAATTTTGCTAAGGGGGGGTCTAACTTCCTTAT
Organism: Uromys caudimaculatus; assembly: GCA_028551405.1. Lineage (NCBI taxonomy): Eukaryota > Metazoa > Chordata > Mammalia > Rodentia > Muridae > Uromys > Uromys caudimaculatus. Next base: position 3,814,499 of record CM052722.1, read on the forward strand.
AATGGGCTCGGGTCTTTCAACTGTGGGCATGTACTTTAGGGTTACATCTTGCCCCAGGCCCTTTCTGGTCACTATGCTTCCTGTCTGCCATGCAGTGAATAAACTCTGGTGCATGCTCCTATAGCTTTGATATTCTACCTCAACCACAGGCTCAAGTTCCATGAAAGTGACTATGAACTGAAACATCTAAAATTATGAGCCAAGGTAAGTCCATTTCTTTCTGCAAGTATTTTTCACAGGGACAAAAAAGCTTACACAGTATCTCTCTTCTCTGTCCTCTCACCATGCATACTTGAGACCTTTATCAGCCAGAAGACAACACCAGAAGAATAACAGAATTTACTCATTGTCTTACTTTCTCCTACTTTTGCCTCTTTCTAATTCACCTGCTCTAAAGCATCAGTGCCCTTTCCTTCATCTTCTCTAGAAAAGCACAATCTTCCTTTGTTTAGTTGCTCTGTAAACATATACTCCATCTGCCAAACTTCTCAGTTACTCATCTCTGGGTAGTTCCAAGTGTAATATTTGCAACATACATGTTAATAGACTTCAGTTTGTTTTTCCCTTGCTAATTTCTCATTTATCAGTCTAATTTAAAGAGCCCCAGGCAGAGGGCCTGGGAACTAAAGAAAAATCATTCTTCTCCTCCAGTCTAAGTCAGATCCAATGTTTCATTTTGGCCCAAATATAAAAACCAAAAGGCAATCTTGATAGCTGGAAACAAGGAAACAAGTCACGTATTAACCTAAGATAGATTCCCTAACAGGTGCATGGCAACTATGAGGAGGATTAAGCTTGTGAATGGAGACTCTGCAGGGCGTAAATGGACAAAAAATGTTATTAAATCACTCTGAACTCTAGTATCTGCTTTGGTAGAATTAAGTAAACAATATTTGGAAGCGATTTTTGTGATGATTAAATGTAATGCTTCTTTTAAGAACATTTGCTTCTATTAAATATCATTTAAAAACTATTCTCCAAGTAGCAGTGTATTGTTTAAGAGACATGTCTGTTTATTAATCCACTGAAGAAATATTTTCTGAGCAATTACTAGGTTTAGGCACAGAGTTGGGTGGAACAGTGAGGGGAAAGTGGGTACTATCTGACCAGCTGGATCAGCTTAGTCAATGCTGGTGATCAATATTTTGGGATATACTGCAGCCTCATTGCCTTCTCATCTGAGTGTAGGGTTAGTGGGGTCCCATGTCTGCTCCACCACAAGGCTCAGGCCACTTGGGGAGGCAGGACATGGGAGTTTTGACTGCATTTACCCCAGGCCAGCACAGAGCGGGTGTCGGGCTATGGGGAAGCAACTCCAGGGGTGAGGGAGCACAGTCTGAGGTCCCTGGGACAGCCAGATCCAGCTTGGGTGTCCCTGGGCCTACAAGGAGTCTGGGGCTGTCTGGTTCTTGGGCTCTTGGGCACCCAGGCACAGCTGGGAGCCTCAAAAGAGTTGAGAACAAAGTGGGAGCCTGCGGGCTGGATCTATCCTGGGTCGAGGGGGAAATTGGGAAGTTCCTGATAGATCTGGCAGGGATGGAGTCCTTGGCTTGTCAGCAGCTGGCTTGGCTTGGGCTTGGTCGTCCCTGTGGCTGGGGGCATAGAGAGGCCTTCTGCGGGAAATTAGGCAGCTGGCTCTTTAGGTGAAGACCTGCTCCATTGCTCCCCAATGGGTACATCCCAATGAAAAGACACAGTCCATGGTTTTAAGACATTTATTGTCATGGCAGAAAGTAGATGAGTAAAAACTGTACCCCACTTCGCAGGGGCAGGCCTGAGGTTAAATATCTTTGGCAGGGAGGAGTGTCTGGGAAGGAAAGCTTAATTGACTAAGTCCTTCAGGCCTTTAGGAACCTCATTAAAATGGAGATCTGTCTTGAGGCTACATGACCTCTGGTCACGTCCTCTACCTGTGTAGGGGTTTGGGGCCTTGCCCTAATGTGACTGATGGCCACAAATCTATGGAAGGCTGCAGCCTCATGCCAGGAGCCTAGTATCCAGGAACCAGGCAAAATGCCTGCCATCCCTCAGGGTCACCAAGGTTTCCAATATTAGCTCAACCAGGAGCCAGGCTGCCTTTCATGGTCCTACATCTGAGTATTTTGATAATGATAAATGAGGGAAAATGTCCTCTTCCATCTCTCCTGGATTTTGAATTTGGGACCGGCAATATAAAACACACTATAAGGAATGGTTAATGAGAGAAAACTTGATTATCATGTATATCATACACAGGAGAAGATCCAGAAATGTAGTGTAAGTGGGTGGCTCTAACTATTTTACTCTGTAGTCCTGGGTGGCATAGAAGACTATGTAGTCTAGGCTGAATTCAAAACATGGAAACCCTCCTGTTCCAGCCTCTCCTGTGCTGAAATTAACAGCTTGAGCTACCATGCCTATCACTATTTTTTTGAGATAGGATATGACTTTGTACTCCAAACATGCCGTGAACTGTCTGTGATTTTCCTGCCTCAGCTACCATACCTGGTTTAGTTCTAGGGGTTAAATGTTATATTAGATTAAACCAAAGGGAAACTATTTTGGAGTGTCTAAGTATGTGATGGCAAATTATGAAAAAGTGGTTAAGAGGAGCATAGTAAAATTGGGCTGTTGGTTAGGTTTGCACACAGATTTAAGCCTATGTTTGGTCCATAGATAAGGGTTACTAGGGACCATACTCTTCTTGGTATGAGGGAGGGAAACATCTCTAAAAATGGACATTTTATTTATAAATGTATATTTCTTTTCCAGAAGAAAAACTACCCTCTTTTTTTGTATGTGTATTTGCCCATTCTGCTATATCCTTTAGGTCTAAATAGTCCATAGACTAGAGAGGGAGATTTTGACACAGCTTGTCTTAGTATTCTTTGTAATGAACAAAATATAGTCAGCCTTTATTCTCCAAAAATTTATATCCAGGTGAGGAAAACTGTGCTTGTAAATAACTAAATGGCAACAGAATTCTAGTTGTCACTAATGATGAGGTAGAGGCACATACAAATGGAGATTTAGTCCATAGAAGCAAGTAAAGGAATGCCTCTTTACAAAGAGACCTGTGAACTGCAACTTTTCTTTTACTGCTCCATGTGTCTGTTAAAGCCTGTAATTGACTTAATGGAATATCTTCACAGAAAGTACTTGATAGAGACCTGTTTTTCTATTGTCTGCTCAGGTTACTGGGTTGCTATAACAAATGACAATAGAGTCTAGGGACTTTTATTCAAATATATATATTCCTAGCCAGCTTGATAGTGTGAGAGCTTGCATTGAAAATATAGACAGACACACACACACACACACACACACACACACACACACACACACAAGCATAGGTTCCTGCGTGTACTTTTGCACACATGTGTGTATGTGTACGCACACATACATACACACAGCACACACTCAAACTGAGATTAAGAGAAGATGAGTTCTCAGGTAAAAGCTTTATTGGGAAACTTTTCTGAGGAAGAAGAGAAAGAAAGGGTGTATAGACTGTCCATGGGAGACAACTATGATCCACACAGAGAATTCAGGCTATCCCAACTCAGAGGAAGAATTAAGCCCTTTTATTGGATTTCTGGAATAGCTCAAGGTCCAGAAAATAATGCTCCAATGTCTCTTTGATAAAAGCACTAATCCCATTCATAAGAGATATATAGTCATAATCTAACACTGCCAAATCTCTACCTCTGATCTCTCAACTTGGTGATTAAAATTTCAACACATTTTTTAGGTTTGGTATCATTTGCCTATAACTATGGAAGGAAGATTGTAAACTTAAGATCACCTTGGGCTATATAGTGAGTTCCAGGCCAGTCTCTGTTATAGAGTGAGATTTTATTTCAAATTTTTAAAACCTTAATTGGAGGATAATACAATATTCAGTCTATAGCCTCTAGTTTAATGCTAAATAACAAAATCATTGCCAAGAGAAATAAATTCTTGAATGATATGACATTACATATTCCCTCTTTCTTTCTCCCTATTTCTCTTTCTTTCTTTTGCCACTTTGAGGATCAAAGCCAGGGTACTGTATCTGCTAGGTAGTACATTACCACTAGTCTCCATCTCATTTTCTCTTCACCGTTTGTTGAGATTGAGTACATAGTCCAGGCTTCTTGAAAGCATTCTATGTGGTCTAGACTGTCCCTGAACTGACAATCAGCTTCCTGAGTGCTATGCTTATAGGTGTGTGTTGCCATATTCAGGGTTGAATGGTCGTGTGTGTGTGTGTGTGTGTGTGTGTGTGTGTGTGTGTGTGTGTGTGTGTGTGTGATATGTTTACACATTGGTATGTGAGTTCAGGCATACATGTGTATATGTAAATGTGAGAGGATAACCTCACGTGTTGGTCCTTACATTCTACCTTTTATGAGACAGTGTTTTTAGTTGTTTGTTGTTATAGATGCTAGGATAGTTGGTCTGTAAGACTCTGGGGGATTCTCCTGCTTCTACCTCCCATTTTGCTGTAAGAGAAATGGAATAGCAGATGCATGCTAATGCTCCCAGCTGTATGTGAATTCTGGGGATTCAAATCCAGGTCCTCATGCTTGCAAATCAAGTATCAGTGAGCCATCTTCTCAACATGAATGAATGTTGACATTGACATATGAATATGATTGATTAGGAAAAATTTCACAAAATATGTCAGAAGCTGTTTTCACTAATATATTAAAAGAAATCTAAGAAGTCACTAACAAAAAGTATTTCAGTACATACAAGTATATATGTAGCTACATACTTACTAAAAGATGAACAAACTAAAAAAGTTAAAATAATTTATAAATTAGCAAATATAAGTTGCAAAAGAGAATAAAAACAAATGTTTGTGGTGTATAACTATATAAAGTATAAAGTGATCTAATTAATTGCTGTGGTGTTTAAGATTGTCAAAATATTAATACTAATTTTCTACAAGTATAATGGAAAGTGAGTATTTTCATAAAAATTTTAACCATATTGAAGCATTTTGTTAGGAAACTACAAGGTAGCAAGCAGTCCTGTGATTCACTAGGAAGATTCCAGAACCTACCATAGTTGAGGCTTGTTAGTGAAAGTCCAAAGCAAAATTGTCGAGGGGAAAGTCACATGAGAGAAGTCTGAAAGAAATCAAATGCAAGGTTCTGAGAATCTTCTTTCATGAGAGTCTTGTAGGGACAGGCTTAATCCCTTTAGCATCAAATTATGGCAATATTTGTGAAATGTTTCCTATCAGGGAAGCTCTTTAGAGACTCAGTGCCCAAAGTTGCTCTTGGCAGTGGGTTACGTAGGTATTGCTTGCATCACATGAACCAAATTCTAGACTCATGGAAAATAAGTCATAAACAACATTGTTTGTATTATTTAGGCACTGTGGAAACTCTCATCAGTTAGGGGATTACGGGAATTATCCTTACATCTAAGATTTAAATTGTGATGTTGTTCAGTGTTTATCATATCTAAGAAGTCATTATCCTGGAGCTGGAGAGGTGGGTCAGTGATTAGTAAGACTCTTTGATACTCTTACAAAGGTTCAGTTCCCAGCACCTAATCAGGAAGTTCAAAACCACCTTTAACTCTAGTTCCAAAGAGCCCTCCTCTGTCTTCCATAGCCACCTACACTACACACAACACTCTCTCTCTCTCTCTCTCTCTCTCTCTCTCTCTCTCACACACACACACACACACACACACACACACACACACACACACACACATACACACAAATAAAACGTCATGAAACTGAAAAGCTTCTAGAAGGCAAAAGACATAGCCAATAAGACAAATTAGCAACCTACAGATTGGGAAAAAAATCTTCCCTAACTCCACATCCCATAGAGGGCTAATATCCAAAATATATAAAGAACTCAAGAAGCTAACCACCAAAAAACCCCCAAACAACCTAATCAAAAAATGGGTTATAGAACTAAACAGAATTCACAACAGAGAAATCTCAAATGGCTGAGAAACACCTAAAGAAATGTTCAAAGTCCTTAGTGATCAGAGAAGTGCAAATCAAAATGACCCTGAGATTCCACCTTACACCAATCAGAATGGCTAAGATCAAATCCTCAGGCAGGAACAGTCTTCCATTGCTGGTGGGATTGCAAGCTGGTACAACCACGCTGGAAGTCAATCTGGAGGTTCCTCAGAAATTTGGAAATAGATCTACCTGAAGACCCAGAAATACCACTCTTGGGAATATACCCAAAAGATACCCCACCATGCCTCAGGGGCACAAGTTCCACTATGTTCATAGTGGCCTTGTTTGTAATAGCCAGAAGCTGGAACCAACTCATACGTCCCATGACAGAAGAATGGATACAGAAAGTGTGGTTCATTTACACAGTAGAATACTACTCAGCTATTAAGAACAAGGACATCCTGAGTTTTGCAGGCAAATAAATTAAAGTAAAAAATATCATCCTGAGTGAGGTAATTCAGACCAAAAAGGACATGCTTGGTATGTACTCACTAATTAGTAGATATTAGCCAAAAAAGAAGTACAGAATTCCCAAGATACAGTCTACAAAACTCACAAAGATCAACAAACTGAAGGGCCCAAGTGAGGAGGACTCAGTAGCACTTGGGAGGGAGAAGAAATCAACCACAAGGGGGGAAGGAGGGAGGAACCTGGGAGGGAAGGGGGTGGGGAAAAGAGGGGAATATGATCTGGTATCGGGTGAGGGAAAAGGACTAAAGCCCTGTGGTCCAACAGAAAGAATAGAAACAGGCAACCTTGGGAGGTAGGTCAGTGGGACCCTCCAGAATATACCAGAGATCAGGGAGGTGAAAGATTCTCAGAACTCAAAGGGAGGTACCTTAGATGAAAGACCCTACATTAGGGAGAGGGAACTTGTAGATCCCACCTTCAGCAGAAAGACAGAGCATCAAGTGAGGGATGGAGTTGCCATCCCACAGTCAAAACTCTGACCCATAATTGTTCCTGTCTGAAAGAACTACAGGGATGGAAATGGGGAGGAGCCTGAGGAAAAGAAGGTCCAACGATAGGCCCAAAGTGGGATCCAGCTTAATGGGAGACCCTAAGACCTGAGACTATTACTGAGGCTAAGGAATGCTCACATGATTACCCCCCTAATGACCCAACAAGCAGGTAAAAGAGTCAGATGCGGATATTTGCACACAACCAATGGAGAGAAGATGCTGACCCCTGTGGTTGAATTAGGGAAAAGCTGAAAGAAGCTGAGGAGGAGGGCAACCCTGCAGGAGGACCAGCGGTCTCAATTAACCTGGACCCCTGAGATCTCGCAGACACTGGACCACCAACCAGGCAGTATATACCTACTGATATGAGGCCCCCAACACATATACAGCAGAGGACTTCCAGGTCTGGGTTTAGTCAGAGAAGATGCACCTAACTCTCAAGAGACTGGAGGCCCCAGGGAGTTTAGAGGTCTGTTGGGGTGGGGGTGGGGTGGGGATATCCTCGTGGAGATAGGGGGGCAGGGAGGAGGTATGGGATGTGGAACAGTCGAAGGGTGGACCAGAAGAGGAATAAAATCTGGAGTTTAAAATAAACAAATAAATAAATGTTTTCTTAATGATTTTTGCTTTAGATTTTTCATCTAATTTTTGTGTATACATAATAATTTTTGTGTATGGTACAAATAAGTGTCCAAGTTCACTCACATAGCTAAAGTATCACATTCTTTAGTATTATTTGTTTACAAAGCAAACTATTTTGTTGTAATTTTTGTTGAAAAATCAGTTACAATGAACATAAGGATTTATTTTTCTTCTGAAATATGTTTCAGTGATATGTTCTTGGGCTTTATCTCAATACTACATTGCTTTAATAACTGTGGCTTTGTGTTTTTATAGTAAATAAATAAATTAGAAAGTTAAAGCACTCAAAATTTGTTCTATTTTTCAAATAATTTTAGGTGTTATAAGTCTTTTGCATATGTATGTATACACACAAATATATATATATATATCTGAAAATCAGATATATATATCAAACCTAAAATCAGTTCGTAAACTTCCACAAAAGGCCTATTGAATATGGGCTTTTTTTGTTTTTTTTTGTTTGTTTGTTTTTTGGTTTTTATTTCATTGAATTTGTAAATAGATCTAAGTAAAACTGCATTCTTAAATACTTTGAGCCTTCTAATCTATAAGCATGGAATATTTCTCCATTTAATTGATACTATAAATTTCCCTCAGTAGTGTTTTATAATTTTCATTGTACCATCTTGACTTCTTTAGCTGAATTTATTCCCATTGATTTTATTAATTTTGGTCTGAGTCTGAAAGGAATCAGTCTTAAGGTTTTTATGGACTCTATAATGTAGAAACAAATTTTGTTTTTATCCTGTATTTGAACAGACTACACATTGATCTTGTATTCTGCTCTCTCACTTATTACTTACAATCATTTTCTTTGTTCATTTCTTAGTATGTTCCTTACATAGGATCATGTCAACATCATATAGATATATATTTTCCTTTTGAATTTAGATGCATCTACCATCCCTTCATTTGATTCCATTTGGCTCAAGTTCAATACTGAAAACTTCTCTTGCTTCCTATATTATGGGTGAATTATTTTACCACTTCACACAAGAGTCATTGTAGTTTTTTAGTAGGTAATCTTCATCAGGATAAGGAATTTGCCCTTTGTCTGGAGTTTCTAAAGAAGTCTTTTGTTCTACTGTTGAATTTTATCAACATTTTTATGGGTATCAAGATGATTATGTAATCCTACCCCTTATTCTCTTAATATGATATACTCCATCATTTCCTTTTGTCATATTGAACTGTCATGGTGTATAACATGGTTGGTACCTTACAAGATGTCAGAGTACCATGCTGAATTCTTTAAAACAAAAGGGATCAGAAGGACAAGAGGAGCTATATATTTCTGAATTTCTCAAGCCTTTCATGTCTCTGACTTCTCCTTCTCCATAATTTATTCATATTAACTAGAATCCTCTTGAAATCAGGAATATGGAATATGTGTCAAATTCATATTTGATTGTAAAGTATTGGACAAATGTGTCCAAGCTACCAAATCAAAATTTATAGAGCTTATTCCCTTAGTGGATTGCTGCATCTGTCTAAAAATGAACTCCTTTCCTCCTCTCAACTCTTCTACATGCCCATTAGTCTTCCTCAACTTGTTCTCACCCTCCACTCTGCTCCTTTTCTCTCTCTCTCTCTCTCTCTCTCTCTCTCTCTCTCTCTCTCTCTCTCTCTCTCTCTCCACTCTGTCTCATCAACAAAGCCAAGGCTGGTATTAAAATTATGGCCTTCCTGTCTCACCTCCCTGAATATTGGAATTGTAAGTATGTGCTACCACTGTTTATGAATATGCCATTTATGAATTTTCACAAATGCTTCAGAGGCATTGTCACATCTTTCAATTTTTACCTTCATAAGCTCTGAAATGGATTTCTCTGTATTATTTTAAGTAGTAGTAGTATTAGTCTTATTCTTATAGGCTAAGATTAAAAGATAAATCCTTGTAGGGTTATTCACTTTCTAGGTTATTTTCCTTCCTAGGAAGTCATTAATTGTTTAGCTGCTAGGAGACATTCCTGAGTTTAGTGTTTACTGGAACTTTGTGTTTATTTAAGGTAACAGTGTTAGAAGTTTGCAAAAAATAATTTTGTAGCGTTTACATCAAAAGTAGTGCATTTGGCAATCTTTCACCCTGTTTGTGTGTTTCCCATGACTTCACAAATAACACATTCTGTGATATCAGCACAGAGAGTCTGCACTTCAATTCATGATGGTCAAGTTATTATTAGCCTGGTGCTGTGGCGGCTGAGATGTGCTGTCCAGACTGCCACTTCAGGTCTGAAGTATTTATTTCCCAGGAGTGTTAGTTCTGGCCAATTTAGTGCTGAGTCCATATTCCAGAATTGTCCTTGGCAAAAATCTTTTCATTTCCCAAGGTCATATGCCCTTTTTACAGGCCACCAGCACTGAGTTGCTGACTAATCCACAAAATAAGGCCAATCCTTCTTACTACATTTGAGGTATCTTTGAAGGATCACCCCAGCTTCAAAGTTTTACATAAAACTCACTGCTTTCTGTAGAAATTACACTGTAACAATTTCTCCTACGTTCCATTATACATGCTGTCCATAAGAACATTTTCCTAAATACTATCTACGCTCTATATCACCTGTGAGTCTATTTCCAGGTTCCCCAGCTTGGGTATTCATAACTGATATGAAACACTACGTATGGGAATTAATTTATAAATAGCCCTTTTCTCATTTTTCCTACATACTGAACTCCGTTATATTATCCTATCAATGGGCATTGCTTGAAATTTTTATTTTCCTGACTGCAATGCAAAGATACCATCAGAAACAACTCTGATCAATGTGACTCAACTAAGTGAACAGACAGATGTCTTACCAGTTTCTATTTTCTTCCTTTCTGAATAGTGTTATTGATGTTAGAAGCAAAGTTATGTTGGTTACTTTTTTCATCTCTGTGGCCAAATACCAACTAAGAAGCTGCTTATAGGGGGAAGGTTTATTTTAGCTCATAGTGTCATGTCAGCAAAGGCATTGTTGGTAGAAGTAGATTTCTGCTGAAGTGGTAAGCCAAAATGTGGGACTACTTGTTCATATCTGGGCAAATCAGGGTTCAGATAAAAGGCAATATCATTGTTCATGTGCTTTTCTGATTGTTTTCTCTTTATTCAGTCTAGGACCCACTTTAAAGTCCAGTCTTCTCCTGTGGGCTTGTCCTTTTGGGAAACACATTCCTAGTCAGACACAAAGGTATTTTCACTAATGCCTTAGGTATTTCTAAATCCAATCAAACTGACAATTTGAATTAACTATCAGAGGAGAGGAAGGAAAAAACCCAAAAGTCTGAAACTTCAGATGTTACAACCTTCTGTGACAGCCACTACTTAACATAACTTTTCATGTGGAGAAAACCAAACCAATGACTTCATTTTAAAACTTTTAAGGACTATTTCCCTATCACCCTCTGTCCTTCCTCTGTTTCTTCTTGTCTTCATTGCTTCTTTTCTTCTTCCTTTACTTTGAGAGAGAATGAACCCCATTCATTTCAAAAGCTCATAATAGGGCCCGACTTTTTTTTTTTTAAAGTCCTGGATTGTGCCTATGGTACTGGAAGTAAAAATATATAGAACACCACATTTAACAGGTCTGACTTGCCAGATGTGACAGTGCATGCCTTTAACCCAAGCATTACACAGGAAGAGGATCTCTGTTGAGTTTGAGGCCAGTCATAAGAACACAGTGAGAAAATTGCCTCTGTCTGTTGGTCTCTGTCTATCTCTTTCTGTCTCTTTGTCTCTCTCTCCATGTCTCTCTGTCTCTGTCTCTGTCTCTCTCTCCCCCCTCTCTATATGTGCGTGTTTCAGTTCATGTGGGGTTTGTGTGTACAGGGGTATATGAATGTTTATGAGACCAGATGGCAATCTCAGATATTCTTCAGGAGGATACATCTTGTTTTATATGACAAGGTCTCTGGGGCTTGTCAATTATTAGATTAAGCTGACTGATCAGCGAGCTCCATGGATTCACCTGTCTCTTTGTTCCTGGTGTTAGCATTACACATGTCTGCTAACCACACCTGGATTTTTTTGTGCATGCTGGGGATTGAACTAAGGTCTTCATGCCTGCATGATAAGCATTTGACTAAGGGAATTATCTCTTTAGCCCTTTACTCATTGTTTAGAATGACCTACACTTCAGCCAAAATTAATTATTGCTTTCATTGGTCTGAAAATAGACCACATATAATCAATACACATGGCATTTAATCACTGAAAAAGTAATTTACATACATTATCTCACATAATCTATAACATTGTGTTAGAAGGCTGGAGTCATCACCTTTATTTCCTTCAATCCCTATAACCTCATAGAATTATTTACCAAATTATTCACATGCTTAAAGCTAAATAAAGATAAAAGCAAATAAAAAAAAAAGAAATAATTGGCACACAGAGCTGGTTTAATGATTTTTAAATTTACATTTTAACATTATTTAATGCTTTTTCCTAGCACATTGCTGAATTCTACTAAAAAGTAGAAAGGCATTTTTTGTGTTTCTGTCTCCAAATTGAATGACTTTTTTTAAAAAAAATTAATCATTCTAACTACATGTAAGTATAAATGTGTTTGCATGAGAAGGAAATTTTCTAGGTGACAAATTCCAAGATCCTTAAGTAGTAAAATTTAGACTTAAATTCTTCCATTTTGAGATACATTTTTTATTATTTTCATTATATGTGTGTGCATGTGAATGAGGTTGCCAGTGGAGTCCAGAAAATGGTCTTGGATCTGCTGGGGATGGAGTTACAGTCAGTTGCCATCTACCACATATCAGTGCTGGTGACCAAACCTGGGTCTCCTTTAAGAATAGTATGCATTCTTAGCAGCACAGCCACATCTCCAGCCACAAACTTAATTATTTTTTATTGGGTTGAGTATTTTTTCTACTATGATGAAATCCATGACTGATGCTTCCTATTTCCTACTCCATTTTACTCTGAATGGATTCTCAATCTAACAAACGCATTCCCTATTTCTAGAGTACTAAATGTTTATTTTCTCAGATTCAAACAAAACACATCTTTCTGGTTCCTTTTATTGATATTGGGCTGTGGTTGTACAACCTGGGATGAGGTGAGCATTTGACCACTAATGGTCTATTGTTTACGTCAGGCTTTAGATTTCTTTCAAAATGTTGCTTGGTAGGAGCTCTCTTCATTCGTCACTGTACCTCCCTTGTCTCTGTCGTGCATTTTCTGTCCTTTTCTCTGCTTTTCTACCACTCCATTCTTGTTTTTCATCCTCTGTCTACATCTCATTTTCATTTTATTCTCTTCAGCTATTTTCTCTCCATCTTCATGTATGTACCTATCTCCATTTTCATCTCTTTTGTGTTTGCCTCTTAACTTTTTTCTTAGCAATGTACAAATGTGCACTAGGAAGCTCTTTGGTTCTTGAGAGATCTTTAGATCTTCTAAATTAAGTCATTTTGTTAAAAGTTTTTTTTTCTTATAATAACCATAACCAGAAGACAACCGATTAAACAGACAAGATGAATATTTAATGATAAATCCATTTTGTCGATCTCATTATGTTTTCAGAGCCCTTAATGCTCATTAGCTAATTCCTGCTGAGTTTCTGCCTGCTGAGTTTCTGTGGTTAATGTTCCCTAGAGAAACCAAAGTATCATAAGGCCTCCTGAACCCTCATGCTGTTGTAGGATAGCTCTGTATAGCTTACTCTTCGAGTCCTTTCCTGTTCCACCAGTCTTTTTCATCTGGTGGCATGACTTATGTAAACCACTTGCATAAGTATCCATTCCTTCCTCACACTTGGCCTCTTAAAAATCTGACCTTAGAAATTTAAGATAAGGTTGCAATATACAGAAAAGTCACATGTGTTTTTCCCATGTAAAATTATGTAAAGAAGGAATCAGAAAACTTAACATGCAGTACAAAATTTATGTTTTGGATGTCATGTGTGGTATCTGATAGATGTGATATTTTCTTGGTTTTAAAAATATTGGTGGCAGGGGCTTGATTCTTCAGAAGCTGAGAGGACAAAGTCAGCTTCCTGATTACCACATCCAGTGGTTCACACCACCTGTCCCTTCAGCTTCAGAGGATCTCAGTCCCTCTTCTAGCCTTCATGTATACTTTTATTTGTGAACATATGTCCATACATATTTACATAAAGTTTAAAAAGTCAAATAAATTATTAAAAACTGTTGGTGGCACACTCCTATAATGCCACATATTCAGAGACTGAGGCAAGAAGATCAATATAAGTTCAAGGTCAGCTTGAGTTTCACAGGGAGATTATGTCTAAAAAAAAGTGAATATCAGTCTTCATAGTCAACTCATACAAAAACGAGCTGTAGAAGGGTTTGGCTTATAAGCTATCATCTGCTGTTCCTATGGCTCTGTAGTAGAACTTGAGATCAGGGATTGTGATACTTTCAGCAGTTCTTTCAATGTTCGGGATTTTGAACCTATCCTAGTCTGCCTGCCTGCCTTCCTTCCTTCCTTCCTTCCTTCCTTCCTTCCTTCCTTCCTTCCTTTCTTTCTCTCTCTCTTTCTCTCTTTCTCTCTTTCTCTTTCTCTCTTTCTCTCTCCCCTTCCCTCCCTAACTCCTTCTCTCTCTTTCTCTCTCTCTCTCTCTCTCTCTCTCTCTCTCTCTCTCTCTCTCTCTCTCTCATTGTTTGTGTTTCCATATGAAGTTAAAAAACATTCTTTCAAGATCTGTGAAGTATTATATTGGAATTCCATTGAATTTGTAGATAGTTTTTGATGGGATGGCTACTTTTACTAGGTTAATCCTCCAATCCATTAGCATGGAAGATCTTTCAGTCTTCAGATATCTTCATTTCTTCTTCAATGACTAGAAATTTTTTTATCATACAAATCTTTCACTTGCTTGGTTAGAGTTACCCAAGATATTTTATATTATTGGAGGTTATTATTAAAAGTATTATTTCCCTGATTTCCTTCTCAAACTGTTTGTCATGTATATATAGGGAAGCTCCTGATTTTGATGAATTAATTTTGTATCCAGCTACTTTGCCAAAAGTGTTTACAGGCTGTAGGAGTTTCCTGGTGGATTTTTTTTTCAGGCCACTTATATATACTTATATATTCTATCATATCATCTGCAAATGAAAATACTTTGACTTCTTCGTTTCAGTTCATATCACTTTTATCTCCTTCGGTTGCCTTATTGTTCTAGCTAAGACTTCAAGTTTATATTGAATGTGTATGGAGAGAGTGGACAACCTTATCTTGTTCCTGATTTTATTAGAATTGCTTTGAGTATCTTTCCATTTAAGTCTATTTTGGCCGTGGGCTTACTATAGACTACTATTATTATGTTTAGAGATGTCCCTTGTATTCCTAATCTCCTGAGACTTTTATCATGAAATCATAGGACTTTTCTTCATCTAATGAGATGATTATGTAGCATTTATATTTCGATTTTCTTACATACTAGATTATGTTTATTGATTTTTATGTGTTGAACCATACCTGAATTTGTGAGAATCTTACTTGATTATAGTGAATGATCTTTTAGGTGGATTCTTAGATTCAGTTTGCAAGTATTTTATTGAACATTTTTTCATCTATGTTCATAAAATATTTGTAATTTTCTTGCTTTGCCAGGTCTTTGTGTGGATTGGATAGCGGGGTAATTCTGCCCTCATAGAATGAATTCAGCAATTTTAGGGAATAAGTTGATTCTCCTCAAATTATTGGAGTTAATTCTTTGAAAGTCAGAATTCTCAGCTAAAACAATCTGGCCCTGGGTTTTGAGTTTGGTTGGGAGATTTTTAATGACCATTTCTTTTTTATTAGGAGTTATAGGCTTGTTTAAATTGCTAATCTGATCATGATTTTACTTTAGCAAGCAATATCCATCAAGAAATTTTTTTTTTTTTTATATTTTCCAATTTGATGGAGCACAGGTTTTTAAAATATGTCTTATGATTCTCTGGATTTCCTTGGTGTTTGTTGTTATGTAACCCTTTTTATTTCTGATTTTGATAATTTGGATATTCTCAGCCTACCTTTTAGTGAATTTAATTATAGGCTTGGTGATCCTATTGATATTCTCAAAGAACAAACCCTTTGTTTCACTGATTCTTTGTATTGCTCTCTTTTTTTTATTTTATTGATTTCAGCAATGAATTTAATTATTTCTTGTCATCTACTCCTGATGGGTGTTATTTCTTTCTTTCTTTCTTTCTTTTTTTTTTTTTTTGCTCTAGATCTTTCATGTATGCTATTAATTTGCTAGTATAAGATATCTCCAGTTTTTTAAATGTAATTTGTAAGTTTTCTATTCTTTCTGTTGATATCTAACTTTAATCTGTAGTGATCTGATAGGATACAGAGTGTTATTTCTGTTCTCTTATATCTGCTGAGACTTATTTTGTGTCTGAGTAAGTGGTTAATTTTGGAGAAAGTTCCATGAGGTTCAGAGAACAAGGTATATTCTTTTGTGTTTGGATGAAACATCTGTTAGATTCATTTGGTTCATAATGTCTGTAAGTTCCAGTATTTCTGTTTAGTTTTCGTCTACTTGACCTGTTCATTGTTTAGTTTGTGGTATTAAAATCTCCCAGTGTCAATGTGAGTGTGAAGGTCAATATATGATTTAATCTTTAACAGGGTTTCTTTTATAAACTTGAGTACCTTTGTATTTGTGGTATAGATGTTGAGAACTGAAATGACATCTTGGTGTATTTTCCCTTTGATAAGAATATCATTCCTTCTCTAATTGCTTTTGATTAGTTTGGGTTTGAAATCTATTTGTTAGATATTAAAATGGCTTCACCAGCATATTTCTTAGGTTCATTTTTTTGAAATACATTTTTCCAACATTTTAGCCTGAAGTAATATCTTCTCTTTATGTTGACATGTATTTCTTTCATGCAGCAAAAGGATGAGTCCCTTCTTTGTATGTCTTCTGTTAGTCTGTGTGTATTTATGGGGAAAATGAGACTATTGATATTAACCTCGTTAGGTTGAAGTTTTCCTTCCATAACCTTCTGTTGGTCTGGACTTGTAGATAGATATTGTTTATATTTGACTTCATCATGGAATATCTTCCACTAAGTTCAGACAAGGCAGCCTAGTTAGGGGAATGGGATCCCTAGACAGGCAACAACCCCTGCTCCAGTTGTTGGGGGACCCACATGAAGACTGAGCTGCATATCTGCTACATATGTGCAGAGGGCTTATGTCCAGCCTGTTTATATTCTTTGGTTCAGCCTCTGAGAGTCCCCAAGTGACAACTATGTTAGTTAGTTGATTTTGTTGGTCTTTCTGTGGGGTTACTATCCTCTCCAGATTCCTCAATCCTTTCTTCAACTCTTCCATAAAACTCCCTGAGCTCTGTCCAATGTTTCGCTGTGGATGTCTGAATCTCTTTCCATTGGCTGCTGGGTGGAGCCTCTCAGAGGATAGTTATACTAGGCTCCTGTCTTTAGGTTTAACAGAGTATCATTAATAGTGGCAGGGATTGGTGGTTGCTCATGAAATAGATTTCAAGTTGGGCCAGTTTTTCGTTGGCCGTTCCATCATCCTCTGTTCTGTCTTTATCCCTGCATTTCTTGTAGACAGGGTGAATTTTGAGTCAGAAATTTTGTGGGTGGGTTGGTGTCCTTATGGCTCCACTGGGGGGTCCTGCCTGACTACAGGAAGTGGCCATTTCAGGTTCCATATTCCCTCTGCTAGGAGTCTCAGCTAATGGAAAAATTTTAATTTAACATTTTCTTTGACAGATATATCAATTTTTTCAATAATATTTTCAACACCTGAGATTGATTTTTCTATCTCTTGTAATATGTTGTTAAAACTTGCTTCTATATGAATTCCCAATGTTTTCATTTCCATCATTCCCTCAGTTTGGATTTTCTTCATTGTTTCTATTTCTATTTTCATATAGGAAACAGTTTTATTCGTTTCCTTGCACTGTTTGTTTGTGTTTTCCTGGATTTCTTTAAAGGATTTAATAATTTCCTCACACTGTTTGTGGTTTTCTAGATTTTACAAAGGAATTTATTAATTTTTATCTTTAAGGACATCTATCATCTTCATACAGACTCTTTTTAGGCATTTTTGGGGGGGTTTCAGTTACATAGGAATATTTAGTGCCTGGTATAGTATGGTTGCTTTACTGGGCTTTGAATGGTGACATTTTGTCCTGGTTGTTAATGATTATATCTTCACGATGATGTCTAGGCATCTGGAGTTGGGATGTTTATAGTTCTGGGTGATGATATCTGGTTTTGTTGCTGTTGGGTAAATGTTTTGTTCCATGTTTTCTGCTTTCTCCCTGACTTTAAGAGAATGTGATGTGTAGTGGCTGTGTGCTACCTAAAAGGTTATTTTCTGTGGACCTGTTACTCTGGCCTGCTTAGCTGGTGTGTTTTCAAGATAGACCTTCTGTTATAGGAGTCTGAGATAAAGGGATAATTTGGGAAAAGGAGGTTGGAGGTGATGATCTTTGTAATCCATTGGGGATTTGGGCTGGCACACAGGAAGCAAGCAGTGAGTTTTCTAATATGGAGCTGGGGATGAGATTGGGCTGTGAATTGGATCTGGAGGAGCAGAAGGAGACCTGTAGATCTACTGTCAGCCTACTTGTTTCCCTAGCAGAAGAGGCTTTGGGGACAGTATTGAGTATCCACTGGGGTTGGGGGCTAGAACAAAGCATAAGTGGGAGAAGAGGGTTAGAAGAGGAAAATCTCTCTAAAGAATTAAGAAATATGCTCTCACAAGATCTTGGCTTCTTCAAAACATAAAA
The DNA here is from genome assembly GCA_028551405.1 of Uromys caudimaculatus. Lineage (NCBI taxonomy): Eukaryota > Metazoa > Chordata > Mammalia > Rodentia > Muridae > Uromys > Uromys caudimaculatus. The sequence continues at coordinate 3,832,792 of CM052722.1, forward strand.
TTGTTATTGAATTGAGCTTTTGAACCCCTTAGAAGTGTAATGAATAAGAGTGAGTTTGCTTCAGATTTTTCATTAAAACTAGCTATCATTACTTGCTTATGTGCCTTTATGGAAAAACTTCTGTTGTTGTTTTGCTCTATGCAGCTTGTTCACCATTTGAAGCTTGTCCTTGTGATTGAACGCCTTACTTATATAACTCTTCTTAACACTCAGAGTACAAATTGTCTGATGCTCTGAATAAAGATGGCTATGGCATGAAAAAAAAAAAAAGAAGGGAGAAATCTCTGGAATCCACAGGTGATAAAAACAGGGGAGAAGGCAAGGAAGGATGCCACAGACAGTATCTACAGAGCCCTCTCATTCTTCCCTTTCAACCCCACCCTCAGTGAAAGGGTTTCTGGCTTCTGTTTTTGTGTGGAAACTAGGGATCCACACTCAAGTCCTCCTAATTTTGTGCAACAGGAATTTTACCAATTATGCTATCCCCCAGCCTACTTTTAAACAACCCATCTAATGATATTTGGGTAATTTGGATTCTCCTCTCTCTCTCTCTCTCTCTCTCTCTCTCTCTCTCTCTCTCTCTCTCTCTCTCATACACACACACACACACACACACACACACACACACAAAACATTATTAGGTTTTATCTATTTTTAAATTCTAAAACTTGTAAAAGAATCATCATTTCATTTTACAAATTTTCTACATGATTTTTCTATTTTCAATTTCACAGAGTCCTACTCTAATTTTCATCATTTTTAGTGCTGTGTACTGTAAAGTTTCTCTTTCTTTTTGCTGCCTTAATTTCAGGGTTAACTTACTGATTTTGAGTCTTTCTTCTTTTCTACTACATGCATTTTATTCTATAAATTTCCCTTGAAACTGTCCTTCACTGCATCTTACACACTTTGATAAGTGTGCTTTCATTAGCATTTAATTAAAATGTTTTTATGTGATCTTAAGATAAGCTTTGACCCATCTGTTATAATGAGATTTTCTTTAATTTCCAAATTTATTGTAATTTTTAAAGTCTTTTGTTATTACTTTCTATTTTAAAATCTGTGACCAGATAACACACTTTTAATGATCTTAAATTATTTAAGCAATTTAAAGATGCATTCTATAGTCCAGAATGTGATCGATCTTGTTGAATAGTACAAGGAAATTTGAAAAGAAATATATGCTTCTGGTGTTGTATAGAGCAGTCTATTAAAGTCAGTGATATCAAAATGATTGATGTAGCTCTCCATATCAACTCTTGTTCTAATTGATTTTTGGCCTTCTTGACTTTATCCTGCATAGACAGGGCAATGAGGTCTCAAAATATAATACTGAATTTCTCTACCTTTTCCTCAGTTAGTTTTGGTCTCAGATAATTTGGCATTCTAGATAGTTTCATATGTGTTTGGGACTGTTCTTGTTAGAGAATTGATCTTTTTGTCATTAGACATTTCCTTTCCTTTTCTCTGAAGTTTCCTTATTTCAAAATCTACTTTGTCTGAATATTGATACTCCTGCTTTCATTTAATTAGTATCACCATAGTACATTCTCTCTAACATTTTCTTTTTAAATTGCTAGTCTTAATACTGAAAGTGGGCTTTTCTTATGGAATGGCATGTACTTAGGTCTTGTTTCTTCATACATTCTGAAAATGCATGTCTTCAGCAAGTCCGGTTGCCCACAGAAGACCTGTACAAGATCAAGTTAGTCACCATTCTAAGATGGAGTGGGAAGGGTACATAAGAATCTTCCTCAAGCTGAAAAACTGTTGACAATTGTTGAATGCCAGGGGAGGGAGAGTCAGTTTTCTTATACATGTAACCCGGTTATAAAATTTATGGGCACAGTTAAACAAGGAGATTATTCTGACCATACTGCAGTGGATGGTCCCACATATATGCATGTATAGGCAGCACAAATTAGATTGTATGGATTATTTGAAAGAGGGCACAGGGCTTATTGGTTAAGAAAACTTGATGCTCAGTTCCCAGAACCTATACAATAGCTCATGACCATCTGAAATTCAGGTTCTAGAGAATATAATGTCTTTTTCTGACCTCCTAGGCTACCAGGCATGCACATTGGGAACATACATACACGTAGGCAAAATACTCATGCACATAAAATAAATAAATGTATTATTTTAATTTAAAAAGAAGATACAAAGTTTGGTATGTGATGATAGGGTGGTTCTGGAAGGAGTTAAGTGGAGTAGTGGGGGTGGTATGTTCAAAATACATTGTAGGAAATTCTCAGAGTATTAATAAAAATATTTTTAAAAAGAAAATACCTCTCTTTATTGATATACTTAGGCTATCCACATTTGATGTAGTTACTAATATAATTTTTCTTAATATCGATCACTTTATTATTAGTTTTAATTAGTGGTTGAACCTCTTTTTTCTGCTTTCCCTGGTTTTAATTTAGTATTTTATAAACTTTCAAGTTATTTCTTCTCTAAAAACATAAATCATGTTTCAAAAAGTTTTTGTGTGTTCTTACAGTTCTTAAATATTCTATCTTCTCTTGTTTTTATTTTTTCCATTCCATTTTAATTTGGAAAAAAATATTGACTTGTCTTTAAGCTTACTAGGTCTTTCCTGAGGTACACAATTGGTCCATCAAAATCACTCTCAATTTCCATTATGTTTTTTATTTCTAGCATTTTTTTCCTGATTATCTTAGAGTCTCTGTCTGCTTACATTACTCATCTCTTATTGTATGCTGTGTATTTTTTCTATTAGAGCTTTTAATGTTAGCATTCTGTTTAAACTCCACCCCACAGTTACCTGGCAACAGCCAGGTATGCTCTACCCAACAGTTTCCTGGCAACAGACAGGTAGGCCTGATCCACTATAAAAGGGCTGCTTGCCCCTCCTTTCTCTAGTTCTCTTGGTCTCCTGCCTTCTTGCTCCTGCTCTGTCCCCTTGTCCCTTCCCCATTCCCTCTCCCCTCTCTCCACATGCTCATGACTGGCCTCTACTTCTCTCTCTCTTTGCCTTTCTCTGCCTCTACTACCCTCTTAACTCCCTTCCCCATGCCCTGAATAAACTCTATTCTATACTATACCATCCTGTGACTGGTCCCTTAGGGGAAAGGGATGCCTTGACATGGGCCCGCTGAGACATCCCCTTCCCCCACACCTCACCACACCTCCATAGAACATATCTCCCTTCTCTTTATCTTTTTATAAACACATCATTTATTTTACTAATTATTGTCTTTAATTTATCCATCTGATAATTCCACCCTTTGTCTTATCTGAGTCTTTTTTATTTTTTTGATACTTGCTTTATCTCTTGACATTTTTCTTACTTATTGATCTACATTGTATTTCTTGGCTGAAATCTATGCACATTAAGTTTTTTAATAGGAAGTGAATAATCAGTACTCTAGTGAGGAATTGAGTTTTGTTAAATATGTACTGTAGCACTTAATGGAAACAGTTGGGGTCAAATTTTTAAGTTCTTCTATTGTCATTGTTTCTTCTCTTCCTTTTGGGACTCCCCAAATATTTCTCCTTAGAGACAGTTCATGTTTTATAAGTCTATCTCTCTGTCTCTGTGTCATACAAACACACACACACACACACACACACACACACACACACACATACACACACATACATATATCATATATATACATCATCTATATCTACATCTACATCATATACATATACACATACACATACACATACATATACACATACATATACATATATATATATGATTCTGGGAATGGAACTTAGAAGCTTATTAATGCTAACCAAGCACTTTGATACTGACCAACATCCTTAGCTTATGCTTTGCAGCTTTTAAAACAGTGATTATAGATTCTTACTAAATTGTTGGTGTGGCAGACAAATATATCCTAATTCAATAGTCTTCTTTTGTTTGAGATGATCTCGCCTTGTATGTATGAGGGACACTGGCCTCCTGCCTCGCAGCCTTTCACTTTTAGGATTATAGGTGCATATCAATCTTTAATGAAAAATTTGCCTTTCTTCTACTTTCTTTTTTGTTGGAGGAACAAAACACTCTGACAAAGAACAACTTTGGGGAGGAAAGAATTTGTTTCATCTTATATGTTTAGGTTATAATCAGCTGTTGAGAACTTTAGTAGGAACTATAGTATAAGTTATGGAAGAATGCTGGTTAATGCTTATTCCCTGGCCTCCTCATTTATAAGGCTTTCTTATATATCCAAGAACTACCTGGGAATGGCTGGTGCCACACACAGTGGGGTGTGCCTTTTCATATCATCAATCAATATCATCTCTCACAGACATGGCTACGGGTCAGTATGATCAAGGCAATTCTTCAAGTTGAGGATCCCTCTTTCTAGGTGATTCTAGGCTATTTATCTGAACAGTCTCTAGTACGTGTTTTTCCTGGTTAATCCTTTCCTATTTTATTTATAGACAGGATCTGGCTGTACCACTCAGGCTGGGCTTTTATTTTGACCCTCTCACCTAACTCATGCAGAGAATACAGGCATGTAAAACAATGCTTAGAGCATCAACTACTTTTTCTTTTGTAGTTCCCTAATGCTTTAAGTGATAACTGAAGGATAGATAGGGCTAGTTATAGGAATGCCTCTCTTAAAATTTATTGGTGAGGCTTTGGTAGTTCTTCACTATTTAGATTAGTATTTTCTCCTGAAAAGAAGTGGAAACATTGCATAGCAGTTATTCGTCCCTTATCTCATAAGGGAATCTTCCTTATGAAGTTGGTAATGGTTGTTCATGCTTGTAATAATCTCAGAACGCAGGAGGAGTGTGAATATGAAACCAACCTGTGCTTTATAGTAAGGCCCTGTTTCAAAAAAAAAAAATCTTCATTATGATAACCTAGTAATATTTTTTAGAAATAGGTCTCATCAAAGTATGGGGCCAGAGCACAAACAACTTTGGCCCATAGACATTTCTCATTTTCACTGCACTCTACATACGGTCTCCAACACCTCAATAAAATTGTCACTTAAGTATTGCTTCTTGTTTGTGGTTCTAGCATCTTTTGCTCTGTCTTTTTCTGAATTTGCCTTTCTCTCTAGATTTCATCAAAGCCTCTTCCTTATCAAAGAGAAGTGCCCGATCTTGAATAAATTATCATTTTGTAAAATCAGATGTGATAATTTCCAAACTTTTTTTTAATGTATCTGACCTAAAACTAGAAATACTACTAGTGTTTTGAAAATTAGCATTTTGCTTTCTCCTTCTCTGCTTTCTGTTTTTCTCAAAGTCTTTCTGATGGTGGTGGGGTACTTGGTACAGTTGTTAGTATTGGGAATACTGACTATTTCTTTATAAATCGCAGCCACCTACTTTCTGTAATACTCAGTGTTGAGGTTTAGTCAAGTTCAGTCTCACTTTACACCGATCAGTCCAGCTACTACTCAGAACTAATCCCTACAATGGACTCTGCTTTAATCATGTTTTTATAAAATATTCTTATATATATATACACATATATATATGTATATATGTGTATATATATATATATTCACACAAATTCCACTGTTTTCTTCCATTTTTGTTTATTTTAGCAGGATCTGAGAGCCTATACGGAATGCAGCTGATGGCCATACTTTACATTTTCACATAACCAGAATTATGGCATGAGATAATACAGAGATGACCAAGGCAATGTTGGGTAGCAACTTGAGTATAGTCTAATAAACTACATTTGTACATTGTCATAGTTATGCATGTTAGAGGTTTGTGTCCTGATCTCATGATAACTTCCCCATGTGCATCTGTCCTATTTATCAGGAATAAAAAATAAAGGCATCCTAAACTAGTATTTTTATAAATTTACTTTAAAATGGCCATTCTTGGTGAAAAAAAAATTAGACTTTGAAAATGGGTGTTGAGGTTTTACGTTATTTCTAGGACGTGCTCTAGGGACAAGGGCTTGAGAATTTCTGTGGTGTTATGCATGATGGCCATCCCTGTGAACTTTCTCATGATTTGCAGTAACTATACATGCTCTCATTTGATCCTTTCAACAAACTATAACACAGAAGGGCACGGTAGAACATTTAATAGGAAGCGAGGAACAGATTTTGACTTTGCTATTGTTATTTTCCCATCCTTTAAGGCCCATTTTGTAATTTTCCACATCAAAGCTGAAACAACCCATTTTCCTTGAAAAACATTCTATTTTCTTAATTATTCATTTAGTATTTATGTACACCAGTGTTCCATTAGCATTTTTCCTTTGTTTTATCAGCTTGATACAAGCCAGGTTCATGTTGCCTTCATCAGATTGAACTGTAAGAAAGTCTGTGGTGCATTTTCTTGATTTAATGACGTGAGTGGCCACAGCCAATGGATATGTGTGTAACATCCTTGTGTGGGTGATCCAGAGCTGCCTTAGAAAGCAGGCTGGACAAAGCCATGTGGAGCAAGCCAGTAAGCAGCAGCTCTCCATAGCTTCTTCTTCTATTCTTGCTTCCAGCACCCTTCCTTGAGTTCTTTCCCTGAATTCCTTCAGTGATAGAGTGTGACATGAGAGCTGTAAGATGAAATAAACATTTTATTCCTGAAGTTGCTTTTGTCATGGTGTTTATTACAGCAACAGAAAACCTAGAGAGGACAATCTGTTAATGAGATGCTTTATCAGACTTGTCAGAGATAAACAGACCTGTCATAGATAAAGGGCAAGAGACAGAAATAGACAGAGAAGTTTGGATTATGAAACAGATCTGACAAAAGCCTAGCCAATTCAATAAGGAAGTTTCAAGAAATGATTGTCTATTAGAGTACCTTCTACATTAAATACAAATAGCCACATTCTAGTATTGCTATGGAGATCAGGCATTGGTTGGGAGATGCTGAGAAGAATGCAAATTTAATGTAAAATCTGCAATGAACCCTAGACATTGTAAGCTAACATCTCCATTCACAGTAGGATGGTAAGTTCTTTCCTAAGGGGAGATCTGCGTGTCTCTCCTAAATGGATGCCACTGAATAATTTTCAGATATACTAATTATCAAGCTCTCTATAAGCTCCTATTAAGCACCAGATGTGTATACACACACACACACACACACACACACACACACACATAGTAGACTCTTGAAAATTATTTATTCACTTCTTTTTGGCTCAGTGATGATTTAGGGATGTCTACTAAGACTCTTTCTGTGGTGGTGTTTATATTATTTCCCTTTGTTCACTTTTTAAGTACCTTTTTCTTGTTAACACAGTACCACAGACTGAGTAAGTACAAAGAAAAGAGGTTTGTTTTGGTTCACGATTCAGGAGACCTAATGTCAAAAGGTCATATCTGGTGCTGGCAAATTCCTGTGGCAGCATGTAGTATCATACGGCAAGAGAGAGGAAGTACACAAATTACCAACCCAAAGTAGCTCTTATAGCAGATACATTATCAAATAACTTACCAACATGGTAACTCGAAAATTTATTAATCACATGTATGAATTAATCTATTTATTAAGGCAGTTCCCACATTACCTCTTAAAGATCTAGCCTGCTCCTATTTCTTTAGATCTCATTAATAGGTTCTATATTTCAACATGAGTTTGGGAGGTGACAAACCATATTTAAACCATACCATCTATATCGTTGTGTATTCCAAGAATCTGATCCATATGCCCAGCAGAACTGCAGAGTTCTTTTGAATAAGATGGGTATGAGCAATGGAGAGGCTTGGCAAAAGAGTAAAGAAGAGAGTAACTAAGAGGGAATTCCTTCCTCCGAAACCTCTGTTAGGAGGTCACCTTGGGTTGGCTATCTCCCTAATCTAAATGTTACTTTTACTCTCAAGAATCTTTCATATGGTCTACTTTTTATTGAAGGTTACAATAATTTCTCTTTATTCCCTCATCTCCAGTGTGGCCATAGAAACAGTTAGATGTCTCTGTAACATACAGATAGATGCCTGGACTATTCATCTTAGTTTCCCTATACACCACACAAAACTTTGTTATTAGATCCTTTGTAAATCAAACCTCCTCAAATTATCTTAATTTAAGTGTGCCATCTGTTTTCAGCTGGGACCTTAACTAGTGCTCTTGTTTATTTTTATATGCATATGACATTTGTACCTAATTAGTTTTATATATGCAACCTGAGGCAGAAGCTACAACTCATACTAGGTCCTCAATAAGCAAGCATCTCTCTCTCTCTCTCTCTCTCTCTCTCTCTCTCTCTCTCTCTCTCTCTCTCTCTCTCTTGAGGGGGGTTCGAGACAGGGTTTCTCTGTGTAGCCCTGGCTGTCCTGGAACTCACTCTGTAGACCAGGCTTGCCTCGAACTCAGAAATCCACCTGCCTCTGCCTCCCAAGTGCTGGAATTAAAGGCGTGCGCCACCACTGCCCGGCTTTAAGCAAGCATCTCTTATCCAATACATTTTCTTCACTATATCCCCATTTCTTTATATCTATTAACTAACATATGTATTTAGAGCCTACTCTGTGCCAATATTATGCTAGCTTTTAAATTTTACTTATTTACAATCTAGCCGTTCCCTGCTACCTGGTCCCCCCTCACACAGTTCCTTATCTTATTCTTCCTTCCCCCTGTCTCTGAGAGGATGCTTCTCCACCAGGCCTACCCCTTCCTTGAGGCCTCAAGTCTCTTGAGAATGTGGTACCTCTTCTCCCACTGTGGCCAGACCAGGCAGTCCTCTGCTATATATGTGTCAGGTGCCTCAGTCCAGCTCAGATATGCTGCCTTGCTGGTGACCTGGTGTCCGGGAGCTCCCAGGGGTTCAGGTTAGTTGAGACTGATGGTCTTCCTATGGGGTTACCTTCCTCTTCCGTTTCTTCCATCCTTCCCTTAATTCAACCCCAGGGGTCCCCAAGTACAATCCAGTGGTTGGGTGTATCTGTGTTTGTCTCACTCAGCTGCTTGTTGGGCCACTCAGAGGACAGCCATGCTAAGCTCCTCTCTGTAAGCTCACGATAGCTTCAGTAATAGTGTCAGGTTTTGTGAAGAAGTACTGACCACAATCTCAGTTTATATTGGGCTAGAGAATGGCATGAAGGGAAAGACAAAGCCGAGAAGCTTTTCGGCTGAGCTAGGTTACAAAAGATAATATATAGAGCTAGATTATAAATGATAACATATAGTATTCTAAGGAGGTTGGATTATTTCAGAAATATTGTCAAACTGATAGGTTCTATTCAGATTTTTGAGAATAACCAGATGTGCATTTTACAAAGGAGGTTATAGAAAGTACTGGAGGATGAGTTGGAAAAAATAAAACCTGTAGTGAAGTTACTTGAGACATCTATTACACTAGATTAAGGCAGATGGGAGGAAACTTTGGGTTAAGATGGTAAGTAATAATGGTGATAAAAGATAGGGAATGATTTAGAGATGTTGTTGATTGAGATATCAAGACAATAGAAAGTTGCTACTTCAAGAAGAAGCTATAATTCCAGAATGTCATTTGAATGCTAGGAGCAGCATAAACTCATTTTCAATTGTCTATAATATTCTGGAAGTTAATACTCTGTCCTAATGGAAACTGAACAAAGATGTGTTAGTGTGCATTATTGCTTTAAAGGGGAAAATGAGTTATATATGCTTCAAATTTCCAATGTAGTTGGTTAGTAGAACTATTTTTTTTTTTATGTATATAAGTGGAATATCCTATGGGGAAAGAAACTTTATGGAAATAATATGTAAATAGGTTATTACTTTGTGGCCTTGCCTATATCTACTTTCCATCATACATGATTGCAAATTTGTTTTTTGCAAGGAATGATCTTTTTTATTATTGGTAGCTTAGATTTCTTTTCTCTTTATGAAAACAAAAGCTTGTGTAGCCTGGGGAAAAGAAATTGAAAGCAATAGTGCTTCCTATAAAAAAAAGTACTGCATTTAAAACCTAGCATTTTAAATAACACTGTGTAGTAAGTTTTGAGATTCACTTGAAGAGACTTTTTTCTATTAGTAATTTATTCAAACAGTCTTAGTGATGTTAATATTTTGTATTTTTTCAAGAAGAGAATGAAATTTGCCCTAAAATTAACTCTGGAAAATATTTTATACAGTCTTTTAGGAAATCTGGAATAAAAGTATTTCATTGTATGATTATTTTCTTTTGCTTTTTTCTCTCATCATCAAAGATACATATTGTCAAGATGCAAATATTTTTCTATAATAAAAGTGATATCTCAAATAGATATAAAGAAAAAAGATATAATAGATAATTTACTTTAAACATATAAATGGAAGTATGAATGTGTTTAGTGCAAGAAATAAAACAAATGCAAATGAAACCAGCAATAAAGTAGTTTATCCATAAATTTGCAAACATAAAATATTAATATCCAGCTTTAAGTGAAGTGCAGTGACTGAGCTGCCCCACATAGTGCTGTATAAATCAGTATCAGTTGTCACAAGCTTACTGGAGGGAAAATAGAAATCTGTATTAAAATATTTAAAACTATTCACTGTCTTTGATCCATCAATTCAACTTCTTAAAATGAATGCTAGAGAAGTTAAGATTAAAAGTCTCTTAGGACTAGCTAATATACTTGCAATCTGCTTATTAAAAAGTCTTTGATGGTAGAGAGACACTATATCTATAGAGTTAATGCACATGCAAACATGAGTTTGCTTAAATCTCTCTAAAACAAGGCTTATTTCCCATAAGAAATAGAAAAATATGCTTGAAAAATGATAATTCTAGAAGGGGTTGTTTACATGCAGGAACATATTACTACTAGAAACAGCCTAGGAATCTTTTCTGCAGGCTTGAAAACATAAGAGAAATGACATAATGTGGGTCAGCTTCCAGTAAAAAAAGACTCATTGTTGAAAGTTCTGCTGTGGGTGGGGTTGGGGATAGCAATAAATGAGAAAATATTAGATAATGATGGATAATGGGTCCATAAATGAACCAAAGAGAACTCATCACATGCAGTCCTTTTTCTTTCATTTTATAACATTTACTCTTATATTTCAGCAGGGTGAAATTTCATTTTCTTAACAGAGAATTGCATAGAATCCCATCAACTTCTATATCATGGCAAAACAATAAAGCCCATCATATTGTCATCCAAAATACTAGTTACTGGCAGAATTAATTTATCATAGCATGGAAAAGGGATTAGTTGCACAAAATGTAGCTGTGTTAGATCTCACTATAGCTACCTGGTCATGAGTGCTGTGATATTTCATTTCATCAACTTGACAGGATCAAAACCACCTAGGAGATAAGCCACTAGGCATGTAGATGAAGGAGTTTCTAGATTAGGTTAACTGAAGTTGAAAGGCTCTTCCAAAATGAAATCAGCACCATTCTGTGTTTGGGGGTCCCAGACTGCATAAAAAGAGAAAGCTGACTATGTTCCACCATTCATTGTTTTCTACTTCCTCAATATTAATTCAGTGTCATCAGCTTCCTCAAGCTCCTGCTATTATGACATTTCCATCATGATAGACTATCAGTAAACTAAGCCTCCCCCCTTTCTTTTTGGTCAGGGATTTTGTCTCCACAATGAACAAATTAAATAATAAGACAGCTAGTTGATGAGCATGGCTACCTTCTTCTACCACATATGATATATACCTTCTTTTTGCCTAACATATCAATTGAATGGCAATTTTTACTAGAGCATGTACCAAACTCAATTCCTAAACAATTTGGGCCTTTCAGAACTAGTCTTTATTTCAGTAATTCAGGTAATCTTGGATCTGGTCTGTTGAGTGTGGGTTAACTAAGATGTGTCCTAGAAAACCCCAGCTTTCAACATAATATGTTTAATAATGTAGAAGCAACCCAATTTCCCTGCAATAATCACAACAGATTATCTACCCAATACAGTGATCCCTTCTGTGGATGTTTGTTTAATGGGATAAGGAGACTTAGTTGGAAAAGTAATAGTCAGAGATTCCACTATGCTTTCTTGTACCAAAATTTTTCTCAGCAGTTAGAACAGCAAAAATCAGTAACTGAAGCAAAAATTGGAATGTCATTATTCCTATTTATACCCCATTGTTTTTTGGGCTCTTGTGTTGTAATTATGGACAAAAAAGCAGCATGTGTTGTGAGTTGGAAGGCATTCTTTTCCTGATGACATTGTGATTCAACCCTTATTCTTATACTATGTGTAAATCCAATTGTTTGCTTCTAAGGTAAATGAGTTCCTGTGAAGGTCAGACACTCTGTATACATTGAAAGATATTACCTAAGTTATTTTCTATTTCCCTTGCAGATACATACTATGGGTATGCTCTGTGTATAGCACAACAATGAATCAATCTTCTTCTAGTACAAAGAGTTGTGTTGATGGGCATAGACATTAGAACTAACCTCATAATACATGGTGATCTTCATGAAGATAGTAATAATTTGCCAAATATATCACTGTCAACATGGCAACTTAATAAATGAGCCTTTTATAAGGCAGACCTTTTATTTTCTAATAACTTTAGATTTATAGAGAAATTTGTTTGTTTGTTTGTTTGTTTGTTTGTTTATTTTACTTTATTTACATCAAATGCTGCCCCTTCCTGGTTTCCCCCTCACAGAGACCCTCTCCAATACTCCTTCCCCTTCTCATCTGAGAGTGTACTCCCCTGCCAGAGAATGTATATCCTTTTTCACTGAGGCCAACCATGCTGCCCTGTTGAGAACTGGATACCACAGTCAGGCTACAACTTTAGGGCGAGTCTTTGAAATTTTAAAAAGGATGAGAGTGCTTATAGATAATATGCCATTTTTTCTTTAATTAAGATCATAGGTATGTTTCATTTGTCTAAATTAATTAGCCAATATTGATATATTACTAATTACTGTTGTTTTCTGATTTCCTTCTCTCTCTTCTTTTTGATTTTCTAAGACAGGATTTCAATATATAGCTCCAACCTTGCCTAAAACTTGAAGCAATCCTTATGTCTCTGCCTCCTATGTGCTATGATTATAGACATGAGGCACCATGCTTCCTCCTCCAGTTTTATCTGTTGCATACCATGATGCGTCCCTTAAGCACCTTTTGACTGTGACAGTTCTTGATACTTTCTTTGATTGACTTGGTAGTTTTGAGGAGTACTGGTCAGTTATTCTTCTTTTGTTAACGCTTTTTTTGTTTTTATTTTAAATAGCTTTCAATGCAATGGGATTCCATTTGGGATTTTCATATATATTTCATTTTGGTGGCTTTTCTATTCCAACTCCTCCATCTTCTTCCTGATTCCCTCACAATTGTACTCTTTCTCTTCTAGAATCTACCTTATCACTTCCATCCCCTAGAGCAGTGGTTCTCAACCTTCCTAATGCTATGACCGTTTAATACATTTCTTTATGTTGTGGTGATGCCCAATCATAAAATTATTTTAATTGCTACTTCATAACTGCAATTTTTCTACAGTTATGAGGTATAACGTAAATATTTTTAGAGAGAGGTTTGCTAAATGGATCATGACCCAGAGGTTGAGAACCACTGCCTTAGTGCAAATTGTTTCTAGTCTAATTAGTCTCTTTCAACTTTCCAGACTTTCCCTACAATTACTTCCATCCATATGTGCATATTTAAGAAGCAGAGGTTAGGTTTCACATATGAAAGAGAACACAGAGTATTAGGGTTTGTTTTTCTGAGCCCGGGCTACCTTATTCAGTATATTTTCCAGTTCCATTTATTTTCCTGTAAATTTCATCATTTTATTTTTCTTTAGTTATGAGCAAAATTTCATTGTATATATATAATACACATTTTTATTGTCAATTCTTCAGTTGATGGATTTCTAGGCTGATTCCATTCCCTTGTTATTGCCAAATTGAACAGCAATAAACATTCATATGTAGGTATCTAAGATACAAATATAACAAGATAAAAATTATTAACTTCTATTGTCTCCATGAGACAACTGCAACTAGAGTACAAAGCCTATATTCTTTTGCTTACAGAATCCATTTATTTCCAAGCTGTCTTAGAACAAACGCTTTATCTCTCATCCTTTTCAATGGGATTCTGCAGTATATTTGTAACATGGTTAAATTGTTTTGTTATATTCAGTATTCCTTCACCTCTGAATAATTTTTACAGATTTATTTTATTGCACATGTATTTTGACTACATGTTTGTCTATGTTACACATTGTGTGTTGTGCCCATAAAAGCCAAAAGAGGGTATTGAATCCCCCAGAACTAGAGTTACAAACAATTGTTAGTCCTTATATGGGTGCTGGGAAACACATCCAAGTCCCATGTAACAACAACCAGGTTCTTAGCCCTTAACAGCTGAGTCCTCCCTTCAGGTCCCTATATAACTATAAAAAAAGGATTGTATGCCATTGTTAGCCTTGGTGCTTTGAATTTTAAGGGGTTTGATAAGTAAAGAAAGTTATATATCTTTTATTTTACTATCATACAGAAGAGTTATACTAATCAAAATATCCTCTATGTATCATTTATTCATCTCTCATCCAAACACACCTTCTCACAAAGAATAATATCTAAAGTATCTTCATAGCATTTGCAGCCATGTTATTTTACATACTATATAGTATTATGTTGTTTAGTTTTATGTGACAACTTGACTGTGCTAATGGATGCCAATGTTGCTAGCAAACCATCATTTCCAGATATGTCTATGAGTGTATTTTTGGGAAAGGTTCTTGAATTGGTGGACTAAGTAGAAAAGATTGCTCTCACCAACATCTGTTAAGGGTCTAAATGGAACAATGAACAAAGAAGTAATTTACATTTTCTTTCCCCACCTCTCCCTTCTCCCTTCCTCTCCCTCTTTTCCTCTTCGGAGAACTGAACTCAGGGTCTTGTACATGCTGAACATGGACTTTCCTACCTGAGTTTTTCTTTAGCCTCTATCCTTTTGCTTTTGAGGTTGTAAATCTCTTGCCTCTGCATCTTGGCACTTTTGATTTGTAGGGTTTCAGATTTCAAGGATTTATTTCAATACCACAGTCCCACATATGATTTCTTCTGTGAGATATATCATTGGCTCCCTAAGTTCTCTACTCTTCCAAGTCAGACTAGATGATACCACCGCTTTCCATGTCTCATGCTGACTCTTAGAGATGGCGACTCAAGGCGCCTCTCAGCTTCCATAATTTTTTGAGCCAATACCTATAGTTATTAATTTCATCTCTCCTCCTCTTCTTCTTCCTTCTGCCTCATCTTCTGCATGCCTTCCCTTCCATTCCCCTCCACTGTACTTTCATCTCTTTTCCTCTTTTCACCTGTCTCATCTCTCACAGATTTGGGTACTAAGAGTGATTCAAGAAAACAATAAATGTTTGGGATGAGTTTTCTTCATTTGTTTCATCAGTCTGGGATTGGATTCCTAAGTTGATTATAATTAAAGATGCTAATAACTTTTTTGAGTAGTACAAAGAAAATTAGCTCTCTATAAGCATGCAAAATATTTGCATTCGATACCAATAATTAACCATTTTGAAAAACAAAGTGCCAAGTAACTTGATATATACTCTTGAAGGTATATGGCAAACTTATAGAATATAATAGCAGGGTTGATTGTTCTTATGTTGCTAGACAAAGGGTGGGAAAGAAAAGGATGAATAGAGGGACTTGAATTCTCAGCTGAAGCTCTGCATAAATTACCCAAGACTTTTCAAGTATGCCCTGGAGAAAGACACATGTCCTCTAACTGCTGGGCTAAAATTACTTAAAATCAAATATGTGGTCACATCCTGTTATTGGCTGAATTTAGGGGTTTTTAGCCCCTCAGTGCATCTCCTGTCAGTGTGGACATTTATTAGGATCTTCCAAAGGAGTGTGGATATATTGTAAAGCACTGTTGAGGCTAGGATACTTAGCTCCTAAATTCTTATAAATCTTCTTTACTCAGTGATCTGTTCATATCTACAGAAAGCAGCCTCTTCACTTACAGTGGTATTGCCCTATGATAAGCTTACCTTGCATTGTGTGAGGAAAGGAAAGAGCTTGCACTGAGTTAGTTGTCATGCAAAACAACGATTTTTCTTCTTGAGGCCCTCCCTGATCGTTTTTCTATCTATCAACTTATATGTAGATTCAAATCCCAGTAAGCTCCTAGAGCTTCTGTTACAAAATATGAACAAGGAAGAAGTATACTGCTCCCAAAGATCTGCTTGTGTTTTCTAATTCAAACATGCAAAAGTCCAGGGGATGGAATATATATCTATGTATCTATGTATTTATGTATCTATCTATCTATCTATCTATCTATCTATCTATCTATCTATCTATCTATGTATCTATCTATATAATTAAATGCATAATATATACTATATTATAATATATTATTTTAAATATTAATTATTATAAAATATATAGAATATATAATATTAAATGTATAGCATGATCAACAGAAAGTCAGATTTGCATAATTTATTGATACAGTCTAAATCAGCATAGATACTTCATGTGTTACAGACTTAGAGAGTTACATAGCTGTTAAATCATATCTTTGGTTGGTTGTCAGAAACATAGATCAAAGAGATGGCCTACTGTGAATATATTGGAAATGTCAAATGTTTCTTAGTGTAATGAAGGGATACAATGGTATAAGAGAATAGGAAGTTACAGTGGAGTTATCATTTAATACTTATAAACTCATATTGGGAATGTCTAGAGGATATACCTTTGGCTAATACATAAATGAGTAAATTTGTGAGAGAATTCAGTATTCTTGAAGAACTTCAGGGTCACTTTTTACAGGACAGTTCTGCTTGCTGGGATGTTATTTGGGGTAATAGTATTAATAATTCAAATTGAGAAGAATTCACATCCTAACAATATTGGGACTTTTATTCCATATAGAATGTTTCTGTTTACATTTTAAATTTTCTCTCACCATTGCCATATAGTTTTTCAAATATGTATCTATATACTGTCTTAGTTAGGGTTCTATTGCTGTGAAGAGGCAACATTATCATAGCAACTCTTATAAAATAAAGCATTTAATATAGGCCTGATTATAATTTCAGAGGTTTAGTCTATTTTCATCATGGAAGAAGCATGCAGGCAGAATTGGTGCTAGGATAAGTTGTTAAGACTTCTATAGCTTGATCTGCAGGCAACAGAAAGAGAGAAAAACACCAGGGCCTGGTTTGGGCTCTTGAATCCTGAAACATCTGCCAGTTGCTCAGTGACACACTTCCTCCAAAACCACACCTCCTAAGCCCTACAAAGTTGTATCATTGCCTTAAGCATTCAAATATATCAGCCTATGGGGACTATTCATATTCAAACTGCCACAATACCTTCTAATGCTTATACGTATGTGTTTTATTATTTGGGCGTATTTTTAAATGTTGTTGCTATTTTCACTTTGAACTTCAACTTTTTATTTCTAATCTGGAAGAGCAGATGCAGGTCCCATATTCTGTGATACATTTATATTAAATTAACTATTCCAGAAAATTTTTTTATTGTTTATTTTTGTTAGTGGTTCTTTGATATATGTCACTTAGATTATGGACTAAAGCAATTTTACTTTTTCTTCTTAATATATATGCATTTTGTTTGTTTACTATGAAGCCAGATGTCACTGTGTTTTCTAGACTGTCTATTAACTTGTTATGTAACCTTTACTGGGCCTCAAACTTTTGATCCTTCTGTCTCAGCCTCTCATGTTCTGGGACTTCAGTAATGATCCATCTTACCTGGATAATACTATTCATTTCTTGCCAGAATGGGCTGTAACATGAACTCTTCTTTAATTCCTATTCTTTATGTAAAGCATTTTGTTTCCTATGAATTTTCTCAATATTATCTCTTAATCATTTTTTTTGGTTTTGCATATATATTGTAACCCTAGATATAAAAGGCTGTTTTTGTTTTTATAACTTTTATTTGGTGTTCAATGAGACTTTTGGATCTATGATTTGCTTTCTGTCATTTTTTTAATGTTCTCAGATCTTATTTCAAACATTTATGTCCCTTTTTCTTTTTTTCAAACATTCCACCCACATATGTATTCTATGATTTGATATTGAAAGACTCAAACCCCCTACCTGACCCCCTTAGAAGAAAAATTGGACCCCTAGCAAACTTAGAGCCAGAAGCAGAAATAGGACTAGTACTATATGCATGACTAAACCCCACCTGGCTGTACTCTTGTTCTGGGAAATGACTGACCCTGGCTTGGCCCCAGGGCCCATATGCCCTGTTCCAGGAACTAGCTAACCACAAAAATGTTATCGCAACTGCCATGTGACTATCTTGGGACGCCCGGTGCTTTTCCATGATGCATATAATACCAGAAGTTCGTGCATCATGGGAAAGTACAGAATGTTCTAAGTCCTCTACAATCCTCTCCCCTGCTTTGTGTTTTTGTCCTTTAAATACCCCTGACTTTAACTGCTTGGGGTCAGACACCTCTGCCCCTGTGCGGGTTACGAGCTCAGCCCCAGTGCACTGGTTTCCCAAATAAACCTTGTTCATTTGCAGCAAAAACAGTCTCTCGTGAGTTTCTTGGGGGGTCGTGCTATCCCGAAGCTTGAGTGAGGGTCTCCTCATTACGAGGGTCTTTCAATATTGCATGATTGATGCTACAACCACACATGTATTTTCTGTTTTAATATTGTAGGATAGATGTTGAATAGTGTTTACTCCCCCTTTCTTGTCAGTTGGAGACATCTTTGTTGGCTTAGTTATAATCTTATTAGTCTTTTCCTTGACCAAAGCAAATTTTCCTCTTTTAAAATAATTAAATTATTCTATTTATTTATGTTCCCAAAATTTCCCCCTTCCTGGCCCCCTCCCCAAGTTTTTCACCCCATTCCCCCTTTCTTTGCCTCTGAGAGGGTACTCCACCAAGGTATTCCCCCTTCTCTGGGCATCATGTCTCTACAGGCTTAAACACATCCTGTCCCACTGAGTCCAGACATGCAGTCCTCTGCTGCATATATGCCAGGAGCCATGGACCAGTGCATGTATGCTCCTTGGTTTTTGGTTTCGTCTCTGGGAGCTCTGAGCAAATTTTCTTATCACCGCTAAAAATATCCTTTATTTCTACCACAGATGTTGTGATTTCTAGTATTTGTTTTGAGTCTTAGATTTTTCTTCTCTCTGAATATATTGCCTGTCTGTTATTATATATTATGTACATCTTTCCTTACTATACTAATCCTGCATATGTATTTTCTGATCTCAGTGCAACGACTCTAAGCATCTGTGCTGCAGAGAGATATTCCCCACTGCCTCCTCATTTATTTTGTGAAAGCCTAATCTTTCCTTCCTTTCTTCCTTCCTTCATTCCTTCTTTCATTCCTTCCTTCCTTTGTTCCTTCCTTCTTTCATATCTTCATTCCTTCCTTCTTTCCCTCACTGCCTCCTTCCTCCCTCCCTCCCTCCACCCTTCTTTCTTTCTTTCCTTCCTTCTTTCTGTGAGAAAGAAAACCTAGATGTTCATGGAGTAACAAGTACCCACAAGGTAAGATTAGGTTTGTCAATGTCTCCTTCACCTTAGGGATTAAATCTTTATTATATAAAAAGTTTTGGATGTATTTAAAAATGATTATACTTGCCATGACAAAGTCATGTTTGTTTGTTTTTTGTTGTTTTGTTTTTTATTAGATTTTCACTTTGAGACCATGGTGGAATTTTTGTAGATAAAGTCCATAAATATTTGGGGAAATTCTTTAGTACTATGATACTAGGAGTTTGACTTCCACACTCACCTTACAGGAACACTTCCAAAATTTTCAGTTAAATCTTTCTCAGGAAACACACATGGCACTCCATCCAGGAAATCTGGTAGGCTAACTGCAGTTTGTGCCCTTCCCCCAGCCTTGAGTAGGATAAACAACCTGACTGGAGTCAGTCTGACCTCTCTGCATTTGCAACTTCCTACAGGAACCTTGAGGAGTTGACCACCCACTGAGCTTGCTAAAACAAAGGATGGGGTCTTTGGGCTTTCCCTTTAAAAGCAGTATGGAATAATAAAGTTTGACTTTTGTCTTGGCTTCATTCTTCTCTTGCACCGTCCTTTTTCATTTCCAGCTCCCCTTTCAGGTAGACCCAGTTCATCCATGGCTGCTGGACAGCTACAGTTGGTGAGCAACGTGGGGCCTGAAAAGGGGGGGGGGGGAAAGGGCGGGGGGAGGGAGACAACTGAGATACGCTGTTTTGAGTGGAGCGCCACAGAAAACAGAAGAAAAGTAAGAGTATCCTGCACGGTGGTAAGCAACAAACAGCATTAATGCTAGCGATAGGTATAAATTTTATTTTTTGGGGGCTGTCATTGCCGGAGGTGCATTTCAAAGGATACAGGCTAGGCTGAACAGGTGTTAACCAGACACCAAATTCACCTAGGGGTGACAGAGAAATTGGGACTGGGGAATTCTAAACAGGCATTTGTCCCCAGCCAAGAGTTACATCAGGCAAGAGAGGCAGGGTTCAAAAAACAGATGTTAGAAAAATTATCCATAGTTCCCAGAAGTAAGAATGATAAATATGCAAATAGTATGAGAAAGAGAGAGAAAGAGAGAGAATAGGTTTCAGAAAAGCAGTTGTCCCCTGTTCCGGACACATTAGCAAAAGAGAAGGAAAATGGATATAAGCTATTTCAGAGCTCTCCGAGGGACAGGAGGAAACCGGGAGATGTCCTGCTTCCTCCCTGGCTCAATATCCTTAGTTACATCAAGTTCTCTTCCTTCTCTTTATAGTCTGTCTAGGTGCACCAGTCTGTCCATGTGTCAAAACTGACTGTTTTATGTTAAGTCTGTGTTTTTGTTTCATTGTTTGAATGATTGTTGTTCTGTGTTTCATGTTCAAAAGAAAAAAATGGTTAAAACTTTTTATCTGCAGGCTATCCACCCCTTGATTTAGTTTAACTTGTTTAAAAGGGAGTCTCAATTGGCCTTTGGAGTCCTGCACCTGTAGTTAGGAGTCTAGCACAGCTGGAGAAGCCCTGCCAGGAGCTGGTTGTGAAAGACCCCCGAGCTGGGGAGACCCTCACTCAAGTCTTGGGATGGCGCGACCCCCCCAAGAACTAATGAAAGACCCTCCTTGCTGCAATCACACGAGGTTTATTCGGGGAGGGGGGACCAGTGCACTGGGGTCGAGCTTGTAACCTACGCAGAGGCAGAGGAGTTCGACCCTGAGCAGCTGAAGTCAGGGGTATTTAAAGAAAAAACCATAAAGCAAGGAAATTCTATGTGTCATGGGAAGGTATAGAATGTCCTAAGTTCATCACTCCCGCGGTTAGCTATTTCCTGAGACAAAAGGTGTAGGTTAGCTATTTCCTGGGACAAAGATATGGATGGTTGCGATAACAACCCTGCTGTTAGCTATTTTCCCAGGACAAAAGGATGTATGTTAGCCATTCATTCCTGCAGTTAGCTATTCCCTGGGACAAAAGGTGTAGGTTAGCTATCTCCTGGGACAAAGATATGGATGGTTGCGATAACAACCCTGCTGTTAGCTATTTTCCTGGGACAAAAGGATGTATCTTAGCCATTAGGTGGTGGAATATGGCTATATTATCTCTGGCTTTAATTTTGCTAAGGGGGGGGTCTAACTTCCCTATAATGGGCTCGGGTCTTTCAGTTGTCTGCAAAAGCTGCTTTTCAAGGGGCCAGCAGCTTCTCAAGTTCTATGGCAAGTAAGCTGATGGTTGTTTTTTCCTAGAAAAAGTTCTGCAATTGTGTTTATTGAGTTCATCAAGTAACAAGGTGCTCTTCTCTTGAAATTATAGATAGAAAACGCAAGAAAATTTTGTTTGGTCTAAATATATAAGATATGTGTAGCCACTTCATTTTTATTTCTGACTGGTTTTAAAGGTATAAATATGTTCTGCATGTCTTGGTTATAGAGTATTGGCTTATTAAGTTATTGGGTATTAGAAATTTGGAATATTGGTAACAGAAAGTTAGCTTAAAACTGGTGACTCAGGGCTGGAGTCATTCTAAACAACAACATGTGGCATGAGCCAACCCAGGAAAACAGGTCTCTAAATGATACTTCTTAGTTGCGCTAATATTTTATGTAATTCTTATCCTAGAAACTAGACTTATAAAGAATAAGATTTTAAATAATGTCTCTTTAATGATGTATTGAAAGCTGCACTGTCTTGCATTCATATATAACAAACTGGTAGTCAAACTTTGTAATGTGAAAGTAATGCTCTTGGTATTGATTTTAAAGAGAATGGAGTTTAAAACTGGGTTTTGTTTTCCAAATTTATGGTTGTGTTCTGATGTTGCAAAAGAAACTTAAAAATGATAGTCAAACTACCAGTGTTCCATTGGCTGTAATTTGCAGTTCAATCACAGGCCTCAGGAAATAGGCCCAGTTAAGAAACACTTGCATTTGAGTTAATGCAAAGCTCAGAGCAGCCTCTGCAGAGGCTTGTGTGGCATTTCTTTTGTCTTAACTAGTCCCTAGAAAGCTGTTTGTTGCCTTGCTTGTTCCTCAGAGAAGAGGGGTCAGCCTCAGACCCTAAGGCACTCACAGCAGGCAGCTTATCCAGGTGTTATAGATAGTAATTATGAGGGAGAAATTAAAATTACAGCTGTTTGCCCCATGGCATTATAACTGTACCTGCTAACAAAAGAATTGCTCAACTTGTTTTAGTTCTCTTAAGAGTAAGAGAGGACAAGATGGCTTTGGTTCCTCTGTTGTGTACTGAGTTCAATCTTTTACTCATAAGAGACCTAACCTTAAATTAATAATTGAAGAAGAAAGTTCTGAAGGATTAGTAGACATTGGAGCTGATGTACTCACTCACCTCCAAGGGATTGGTTATTCCATTAATCCAAAACAAAGTTCAAACTTAAGTTTTATGAAAGGTTAAGGAGGCTATGGAACTTATGAAGGCATTAGAGCCTGGTTTGCCTACTCTAGCTGCCATTCCCGGAAATGCATATAGAATTATTATGGATATGGAAGATTGTTTTTATATTGTCCCTTTGTATCCTGATGATTGCAAAGGGTTTGCTTTTAGTAAGTTTTCCCTAAAGGAATTATGTAAAAAAATTTATCGTTGCTTCAATACAAGAAGCTGGGACTTTGAATGTGTATATTATTCATTATATTGAATGCATTTTATTAGCTGATCCCTCCGAAGGAGTTTTACTACAAGCCTTTGCTCTTATACAACGAGCTTTAAAATTTTGGAGTAGTTGTTCAGAAAAGATTCAAGGCAATATCTTCTTCAGTATTTGGGGCCTCAGTTATATTCTAAACAAATTGTGACACAGAAAATTCAAGTAAGAAAAGATAATTTACTTACTTCAAATTATTTTCAAAGGTTAGGAGATATTAGGTGGCTAAGATCTCATCTTAAACTTACCACAAGAAAAATTAAAACTCTGTTTGATATTCTCAAGGGGCATACAAATTCTAATTCCCCTGGACAATGAACTGATGAGTGACAATAGCTTTGCAGAAAGTAGAGGAAGCTATTAGTCAACAACAGATACATTATATAGACTGTAGATCAATTGTTGACTGTTTGTGTTATTGCTACTCATGTGTCCACAGCAGTTCTTTGGGAAAAGGGAACATAAATATGGATTCATCTTTCTTCATCTCTAAGTAAAGTTTGAACGTCCTATTATGAAACTGTTGCTGTGTTAATACAGAATTGTAGGTTAGAATCATGAAAGTATTTTGAGTCAGAACCTAATTAGATGTTTATTCCTTATTCCAAACAGCAATTAAATTGGTTACTGCAAAATATTGATATTTGGTCTATTGCATGACAAACATTTTAGGCAAAATTGATAATCATTATTCAAAAGGTAAGTTGTTACAATTTGCCTCTACGCATGCTTTTGTATTTCTTGTAAATTTACGCATGCAGCCCATAGAGAACATTCTTATTGTATTTACAGACTGCTCATCTAATGGGAAAGCAGTATATGTAACTGGATCACATGTTCATTCTCTTTGAGTTTTTCCCCACTTCAGCACAGATAATTGAATCATGTATTGTAGCCCCTGTTTTTGAAATCTTGAAAAATCAAGCTTGTAATTTGTATACTGATAGCCAATATATAGCTCAGGGTTTACAATTGCTTAAAATTATTCCTTTTTTAGATATTGCTAGTTCTCAAATTTTGCAATTATTTATGCAAATACAGCTTCATTTAAAAGCATACAATGTTCCTTACTTTATAGGACATTTAAGAGCTCATGCTAGATTGCCTGGATTCCCTTAGTGAGGGCAATGCCGCAGCGGATTTGTATACCAGGCAGATTATAGGCCTTACACAGGAACAATTGGCCATACAATCTTATTCTTTATATCATCCAAATAGTAATAGTATGAGACAAGAATTTGGTATTTCTAGAAAATATACATGTCACACTGTAAAGACTTGTCCTCAGTTTCTACCTGTACCACATAATGGTGTTAATCCTCAAGGAATTATATCTAATCAATTATTAGAAATGGATGGTACTCATATTTCTGATTTTGGAAAATTAAAATATGTACATGTAACTTGACATTTTTTCAGGCTTTCTGGTTGCAATTTCTTTAACAAGAGATGCAACTAAAAGCATAATTAGTCATTGCCTGCATTGCTTTTCTATGTTTGGTGTTCCAAATCAGATTAAAACAGATAACAGAACTGGCTATTACAGTCAAGCATTTGAGATGTTTTGTAGACAATGTAATATTACCCATATTATTGGGATTTCTTATTATCCTAAAGGGCAAGATATTGTGGAACATGCCCATGAAACTTTAAAACAGTATCTTCATAAAAAACAAAGAAGGGGGGATTATATCCCCACATACATTATTTAAATCATGCTTTTTATTTTTAAAATTTTAAAATTTGGATGCCAAGGAACTCTCTGCTGAGTGTCTATGGCACCCTACAACTAGGCATGCTTATGCCTAGGTGAAATGGAAGGATCTACTTATTGGCATATGGCATGATCCAGATCAGGTATTTAATATGGGGAAGAGGGCATATTTGTGTTTTTTCTGAAGGATGCTGCAGGAGAGTGCTAGCTGCCAGAGTGATTGGTGTGACATGCTGATGCTGGGACAAAGAACGATGCTGACTGTAAGCTTGCTGAGTACCCTGACAATGGTGACAGGAAAGCTGTTTTGGATGTATGTTCCTGACCCACCTTTGTTTGCCTATATCCCAGATTTGACAAGCTGCCTTGCCTCAAGTTTTTAGACCTTGTGGGACAGAGAACATGGAGACCTTAGAAAGATTAATCAAAAGGAAAAATTATAATGACTCTTCTCTTTCCTTTAATGCCACCAGTTATTCTGACTCAATCATAGACTGGTCTAGAAATCAATCCAATATTGGAGAAAAGGAAATGACAGTCTTCATTGGAAAGGTTGGTTCTGGGCATTCTCAGAGACATATTTGGAAGTTAGTTGCAGTTCTATATGAACTTCATTTGCAGTGGATAAAATTGAACAGGATCTGGATTTTGAACAAGTGTTAGTACATGTGTTTAAGCTCCTAATCTTTTATTCCTTCAACAGGGAGGACTGTGAACTGCCCTCCATGAAGAATGTTACTTTTACATTGATCATTCAGGAATAGTAAAGTAATCTATGGCCAAAGTTTGAGAAGGACTAGCCAAAAGGAAAAGAGAAAAAGAACAGAATCAGGGATGGTTTGAATCCTGATTCTCCATTTCCCCATGGCTTACAACTTTAATTTCTACACTACTTGAACAGTTAATTATAATTTTGTTGCTTTTAACTTCTGGACTTTGTATCTTAAACAGATTTGTTGCCTTCACACAGGATGGTTTTCAGCAAGCTCAGCTATACACTATGGCAGTTATTCATCACTATGAAGAAATGCATTGAGTACATATGTCCTTTGTGGCTTTTGTCTGAATGGGAAAGAGTGTGCTTTTGAAGGCCAGTAGCCAGGGACAGGTAAGGAGTGATCTTGAGCTTCTATTGACCTAAGACACGAGGCATACATCAAAAGCTATATTTGTCCTCTATAATGGGTAAGAAGAAGCAATACAGACACTCACCTAAGAAAGGCACAGTCGCCTTGCCACTCTTTACCTTAGACGGGATTATGGAAAGCAAGTAAATCTTGTGCCCCCATCCAACTCATCTTTAATTTAAAACAAACAAACAAACCGCAAGAAAGGGTGAGTTGTGGCCTTCCCCCAGCCTTGAGTAGGATAAACAACCTGGCTGGAGCCAGTCTGGCCTCTCTGCATTTGCAACTTCCTACTTTGAGGAGTTGACCACCTACTGAGCTTGCTAAAACATAGGTTAAGATCTTTGGGCTTTCCTTTTAAAACCAGTATGGAATAATAAAGTTCGTGCCTTGATCAGAAACTTTTGTCTTGGCTTCATTCTTCTCTTGCACCCGTCCTTTTTTATTTCCAGCTCCCCTTTCAGGTAGACTCAGTTCATCTATGGCTGCTGGACAGCTATAGCAGTTCCTCACCTCTCCCTTCATTCCTCCAAGTAGCATACCTCAGTATCATTCCCAGCTTTGCAGCAGAACACATGCTATAGCATACTTGTAACATCTTTAGTGGATCCTAATCTGTAGTGGATCCCACAGATCTTCTACTCCTAAATTTAGTCCTTCCCACTCATTGCTTTTTCCTATTCCTCAACTCCAGCAGGCATCCCTTGGAAACCCACAGACTATTCTGGCTACAGAAGCAGGCTCATTGCAGATCTTTTCTTCTCCCTCTGCTCTGTGAAGGGCAATATCCGAGTCCCAACCACAGCTCTGCAGCAGAGCATCGAATGTAGACTCCCTTCTCCTTCTGCACCTATTTTCTTCCAATGCTTATCTGTGTTTTCATAGATTTCTTTAAGGGATTTATTTATTTCCTCTTTGCAGATTACTATTATATTCATAACATCTGTTTTGAGGACTTTTTCTTGTGCTTCAACTATGTTGGAGTTTTAAAGAGCTCTAGTAGAGCCATAATGTACTGACTGTTGTCGATTGTGTTTTTACACTGGTATCTATCCATTTCGGGTTGGGAAGATTGTGGGTGCTGGTATCCTTGGTTTCTGTTTCCTCTATAGTTCTTAAGAGAGTGTGATGACTATGTGTTTCCAAGTAAGAAAATCATCTAGAATCCTCTGGGAGTTCCTCAGGGAGATGGAAATCAATCCCCCTCAAGATCAAGCAATATCAGTCATGGCCATGTATCCAAAGGATGCTTCATCCTTCCTCAGAGGTACTTGCTCACCAATGTTCATTGCTGCTCTATTCATAACAGCCATAAGTAAGAAACAACCAACATGTCCTTCAAAAAAAGAATAAAGAAAATGTGGAACAGTTATAAAATGGAGTATTACTCAGATGTTAAAAACAATGACATAATGAAATTTACTGGCAAATAGATGGGACTAGAAAAAAAAATCATCCTGCGTGACGTAAGCCAGATCCAGAAGAACAAAATAGTATGTATTCACATATATGTAAATATTAGCCATTAAATCAATGATAACCAAACTACAATCCTGAGAATCTAAGAAGGTAGGTATAGAGTAAGGGACTAGAGGGAATAGATAGATCTATGTAGGAAAGGGAATTAGAATAAATAGATATGTATGGGTATGGGGAGCTAGAATGGGAGAAGGAAGTGGGGGTGGGAAGGTGAGAGGGGGTTATGGGAAGCAGTAGAGGGAGATAGTTAACACTGAGGGTCATCTCAGGGATAGTATGGAAACCTAATAAAGTAGAACATTCCTAAAGTATATACATATATGAAAGTGATCTAAATGAAATCTCCATCTAAGAAGAACTGAAGCATCCACACTTTGGACTTCCTTCTTCTTGAGATTCATATGGTGTGTGAGTTGTATTGTGGGTATTTCAAGATTTTTGCCTAATATCCACTTATAAGTGAGTACATATCTAGTGTGTTCTTTTGTGACTGGGTTACCTCACTCAGGATGATATTTTCTAGTTCCATCAATTTGCTGGTGAATTTCATGAAGTCATTGTTTTTAATAGATGAGTAGTATTCCATTGTGTAAATATACCATATTTTCTGTATTCATTCCTCTGTTGAGGGACAACTGGGTTCTTTCCAGCTTCTGGCTATTATAAATAAGGCTGTATGAACATAGTGGAGCATGTGTCATTGTTATATGCTGGAGCATCTTCTGGGTATATGCCCAGGAGAGGTATACCTGGGTCCTCAGGTAGTACTATGTCCAATTTTCTGAGGTCCACCAAACTGATTTCCAGAGTGGTTGCACCAGCTTGCAATCCAATCAGCAATGTAGGAGTGCTCCACATCCTTGCTAGCATCTGCTGTCACCTGAGTTTTTGATCTTAGCCATTCTGACTGGTGTGAGGTGGAATCTCAGGTTTTTTTGTTTTGTTTTGTTTTTTTTGTTTTTGATTTGTATTTCCCTGATGACTAAAGGTGTTGAACATTTCTTTAGGTGCTTCTTGGCCATTCGATAGTCCTCAGTTAAGAATTCATTGTTTAGCTCTGTATCCCATTTTTAAATAGAGTTATTTGGTTCTCTGGAGTCTAACTTCTCGATTTCTTTGTATATATTGGATATAAGCCCTCTACTGGATGTAGGATTGGTAAAGATCTTTTCTTAATCTGTAGGTTGCCACTTTCTCCTGTTGACAGTATCATTTGCCTTACAGAAGCTTCTCAATTTTATGTGATCTCATTTGTCTATAGTTGATCTTAGAGAGAGATCATGTAGATACCGTTTCCAGAAGTTAGGTATACCCCCAGTTGAGGGATGGTACCACCCACCAATCTCAAAAATATTAACACAGAATTGCTCAGGTCTAAAGGAAATGCAGGGACAAAGAGTGGAGCAGAGACTATTGCTGATGTGAAGAAGCACTTGCTGACAGGAGCCTGGTATAGCTGCCCCCTGAGAAGTTCTGCCAGAGCTTGACCAATACAGATGGGGATGCTCACAGTTAGCCATCAGACTGAGCATGGGGACAGCAATGGAGGAGTTAGTAGAAGAACTGAAGGAGCTGAAGGGGTTTGCAATCTCATAAGAAGAACAACAATATCAGCCAACCAGCCCCCCAGAGCTCCCAAGCTAAACCACCAACCAAAGAGTATACATGGAAGGACCCTTGGCTCCAGCTGCTTATGTAGCAGAGGATTGACTTATTTGGCATCAATGGGAAGGGAGGTCCTTGGTCCTATGGAGGTTTAATGCCCCAGCATAAGTGAATACTACAGCAGTGAGGCAGGAGTGGGTGATGGGTGAAGGAGCTCCCTCATAGAAGCA
Source organism: Uromys caudimaculatus (assembly GCA_028551405.1). Lineage (NCBI taxonomy): Eukaryota > Metazoa > Chordata > Mammalia > Rodentia > Muridae > Uromys > Uromys caudimaculatus. The sequence goes on from CM052722.1 coordinate 3,861,939, forward strand.
GGGGGAGGGAGATGGAATATAAGTTTACAGAGGGGAAACCTGAAAGTGGGACCACATTTGAAATGTAAATAAATAAAATAACCAATAAAAAAAAGAAACCTCCAAATAATGGTGGAGACAGAGCACAACCTAAGCCATATCCTATCACCAGATGGAACTTCCAGCACTAGGATTGGGTGACACCTAATTGAGTTTTTGACCAAAGAGAGCTCATGAGAATTCCCAAACATCTCAGGCTTTTGTCAAGACAGTAGTTTGGTCTCCACAAATTGACAAAAAGGGCCAATTGTTAAAGACAACACCTACACACCTCATTGAGCATGGAGAAGTCAAGCTTGTGCCTGCATAGAACCTTCACCAATCCTTGCTATTTCAGGAAGGTACTCTGCATGCTACTAAAGGAGGCATCTAAATCAGCAAACCAGCCACAAGCCCTTTGATCTATAAAGACAGCCTGTCTGCTAGATATTCTAGTGCAATGGTGGCACAATGATTGTGGGAATAATGTGACCTACCTTGTCTCAAAAACTATATAAACTATTAAATACAATCTTAAACATTAACTTAAGATATATGCTGGGGAGTCTAGAAAATCATAGAAAAAATGGTTAGGTTTTATAATGCAGGTATGAGTTAGTGTTTTTGCCATTATAAGAATCTCTGGAATATTTTAGTTATTATTTCTTTTTTGGGGGAAAGAAAAGGAGACACCCTCAGACATAGATATTTCCTATTGGGTAACCTCTATTTTCAGAGCATCTGCTTGTATGCAGTTTGCCAAAATAGGATGCCCAAAATAACCTTCAGGCCAAAGATAGATATTTTGATGCAGCTTATTCTGGTCTTCCACAGTTATATTTTGAGGTGACAACATTTTGTCCTTTATAGGAGAAATCATTTTTAAGTATAGTCATATTTTATAAAATGTATGTGTCAGGCATGATCATATGTACTTGTAATGCAGCAATTAGCAGGCCAAGATTAGTGGGTCCAGGCCAGTCTTTACTACCCAGTGAGACCCTGTCTTACAAACAATAACAAAAACAAGCCAAATAAACAATTAAAACAAACATTTTGTGGAGTAGAGAAGAAAGGAGAGTTAAGGACTAGTACTTCTGTTTCTTTTATAAGCTTAGTAGATTGATTTACCTTTTAAAACTATTTGGATATAGACATCTGTGAGGATCAAATATAATAGTGTATGAATGAACATGAATGACATGAACACAGCTACATTAAGGATGCCAATGCCTCGGACATATGGAAATGACAAACCTTTCCTTGGTCTTTGGACAGATATTGACAAACAGTTGACCTTTAGTGAAAGCCACTATGTGTAGAAAGTATCAATTAAGGCTTCCCCCTTCATAATGACTATAGCCTGAGAATGCTCCATTATAAAGAGTCTCCTATGAGAATATCTAGCCAGTGTTCTCTTTTTACATATGTATATAATAAACTACTCTCCTCCTGCAGCCACATATACAATAGATATTTTTAAGCTTCCAACTGCTTGGGTGTCACCATCAGATCTCATGGCTCATTCAATCCCAGTTATTTCGTCTGTATATCTGTCATTTCTCCATTTCTGGTGACCCCATTCAGGTCACTCCCAAAGCTGCATGGGCCATTTCAGACATCAACATATTTTTTACACTTATTTATGGTGGGATTGGCATGCACTTTCTCCTGAGCATGTGCGGAGGTCAGAGAACAGTTTGTCATAGGAAGTCAGTTCTCTCCTACCACTATATTTGTCCAGGGTTCAAACTCAGGTAGTTAGGCTTGTCAGACACATTGTCTTTGTTTTTTTGTTTTTTGTTTTTGCCTGTTGAGTGATCTTGTCAGCCTTAAAATTACTTTATACTATAAGATGTGGAACCTGGATTGAATAATCCTTGAAATTATTCTTTAGATAATTTTTACTATACTGCCTTTGTTGTAACATGGCCCATTCCTTTGCACAGAGCCATAAAATTATAATATGAATATAAGATACAATTATTCTCTCAACAAGAATAATAAAATTAAAACTAATATATCCTAAATTTTTATTATTATTAGATGCCAGGCATTTTGCATAACTGACAGTTTATTATCACAATATCCTGAATATTATGATGCAGACATTGGAGGCTGAAGAAATGGCCCAATTGTTAAGAGCATTTGCTGATTTTGCAGAGGACCTGAGTTTGGTCCCCAGCACACACATGGTTGCTAACTCCAGTTCCAGAGTTTCCAATGCCCTTTTCTGTTCACCTAATTATATCCTTTACTATGTATTAAATTATATTTAAATACTAATATTTTATCTTACCTCAAGATACAATCTAATAATACCTGCAGAATTTAATTTTTCAGTCTCTAGTTTAGGTCATTTCCCAGTTTGATTTTGGCTTGATGATTTAGGAGAGGGAAAATCAGTCATCTCACAGAATGCTATTTAGCTATGATCTGTCTCTGTTTTTCATTGTTAAAATCATATTATGGGACATTGATGTCATGTCCCATCCTTTAAAGGCTTGGGGATCATTGCAGAAAATAGAGACAGAAAAAATTTAAGAGCCAGATGTCTGTAAGGAAACAGTGTCATCTGGACAAATAAGAGCAACTGTACATGTAAACTCATAGTGACTGTGACAGTTTGTACAAGACCCATGCAAGCTCAAATCAGACAAAATACAAACATGGAGAGGATAGTTGTACACAAGCTCATACACCTACCACACAATTTGCTGGCAATTGATACCTGCAGGGAAAGAAGTATCAGTTCTCTTTGAGGCTGTGGCCTCTGCTAGGTTATCAACTTCCAGTGACTGTCCATAGATCCAAAACTATATGGGTAGCACTAATTGGATTTGGTTATTTTCAAATAAAAGAGGACCCATCGTTGGGTGGGAAGGGAATGGAGTTGGAAGAATTGGATGAAGATGATCAAAATGTATTGTTTGAAATTTTCAAGGGTGTAATAAAAATAAAATTACATTATGAAATTTTGACATAAACACCACAAAAAATAGGGTTAGTATATTACATAAAGAGCCACATTTGAAATTGACATTAGTAAAGTTTCTCATATCACTTAGATTTTGATGGTGTTGACCAACTTTTACATGTAAAATCCATCTTTTGACTGATAAAATATAGAAAAATACTAAGGCTAGGTCTGTATACTATAGCAAATGAAAGCTTATTCAATAGTTTCCTCACTAGTAACATTTAAGTAACTTTTAAAGCAACTTTTGTGATTACTAATGGTGATTTTTCCCAACTCTATGACTTTGATGATGCTATTTCCCCAAATTCTACACTAATGAAGAAATTTTCCTTTGTCATTTATCAATTTAATTATGTTTGTGGATTTATATTACTTTTACTTACAGACTTATAAAATATTACTATCATTACTTATTTGTTGTTATTGTTGTTGTTGTCGCTTTTGGAGACAGGGTCTCACATTGTATTCCAGTAAATAATAGTTTTCCTGACTCATCATCCTAAGTATTGGAATTACAGATATGTATTCTCATGCCTAGCTATTTATTTTTTATGGTCAAAATTCTTCAAAATTGGCCGATTAGATCTCCTTCAATTTTGAATATGTTCTGATATCATCTATTTTTCCAGTTGATCTCCTCATTCACTTATTGGAGAGCATTATTTAGAAATCAAGAACTGAAATTTAAGGGTTCTTGTATTAGGGTTTTTATTGCTATGGAGAGATACCATGACCATGGCAACTCTTTTAAAGGTAAACATTTAATTTGCATTGGTTTACAGTTCAGAGATTAGGTCCCTTATCATCATGGTGGAAATCATGTTGACATGTAGGCAGACATAGTGCTGGAGAAGTAGATGAGAGTTCTACATGTTGATCCACAGGCAGAAAGGAAAGTGACACAGGTCCTGGCTTGAGCTTCTGAAACCTCAAAGCCAATCTCCAGTGACACACTTCCTATAACAAGGCCATGCTTATATCTCCACAAGGCCATACCTACAGTAATTCTACTCCATGTGTCTATGAGGCCATTTTCATTCAAACCAACATAGTCCTCACTGCCACTTGGGCAGCATTACTTCTAGGATTTTCAATGTAAACTACTAATGTATATGCTCATATTATGTACACATACAGATATACTTGTACACATAATTTCTCCATTTCTCATTATTCATGTGCATGTTCATATAATCATAAGCAAATTGAATGGATACTTTTCCATTCCCATTCAATATCACAATTTTATTATAGACTTTTCCTTTCCATATTTGCATCTGTCTTCTGTAGCTTGAGAATACTGAATCCTGTTATATTCAATTTATTGACTTACTTAGACAATTAAAAATAAAAAAATTCTCATAATTTTGCTGTTCTTTTTCTTTCTGAGGTAGGGAAAAGTTAGAAAGAGAAATATCCTTACAATATCTCTACTTACATGTAGACTTCAAAATTTCAGCTTGGCTCCTTAACCTTCACAATTCCTTTCTTCCAAAAACACAATTTCAAGGACTGTAGAAAAATATTTCATTTGCCTTATCTAAAGCTTGTCTGAAAAGTGAAAATGTAACCATTTTCATTGTGGTAAAACTATATTTAGGCATTTAGACCTTACCTGGGTATTTGACAACACAGTAAGGGTTATTTTAACTAGAGTTATTTCGGAAGAGGCAACCTCAATGAAAAAAAATCGTCCATTAGATTGGCTTGTGGGCAAAGCTGTAGTGCATTTTGTTGATTGATATTTGATGTGAGTAGCCCAAGCTCACCATGGACCATGCCACACTGGAGCCAGTCATCCTGAGTTTTATAAGAAAGCAGACTGAGCCAGTCATGAGGAACAAGCCAATAAGCAGCATTCCTCCATGGTTTCTTCTTAGTTCTTTCCCTCCAGGTTCCTGCCTGTAGCTCCTACGCTGAGTTCCCTAGATAATGGATTACAAGTTAACACAGAAGATACGTGCTTTCCTTACCAAGTTGATTTTGATCATGGTGTTTTATGACAGTAGAAATCCTAGTCATCTAAAGATATAAGATAAACATAACTCATGTTCACATTGCTAATTACTAATGGAGAATAACTAAGCATATCACTTCATATTCAAATAAGCTGTAAAGTTGTTCCAAAGTTTTCTTCAATTCTTTTAAAAAAATTCAAGACAGAGACTTGGATATATCTTTGTATATAAATAAGCATTTACAATTGAGTCATATAGCGGTCAATTTTTCTTTTTCTCTATATTAATTCAAAAATTTTAAGTATTTAGGCTGAATCTTTGGGTTTTCCAATTCCTGCTTTCTGATATTAAGTCATTCTGTAATACCCAAATAAAAGGAACTATGGCAGGCTATTAAAACCCAAATTTAAGGGCAAGTACGTACTTTCTCAAGTCTTGTCTAAGACTTTAACTAATTGTGTATTTGCAATATATTCCTTAATTGCCTTGAGCATCATTTGTTCACCTTAAAATAAGGTAAACAGTAACAGTCCCATGGGTTTAATGAGATAATAAATCATTTAAGAATGTAATGTGACCAGTGTATATCAAGCATTCAGTGTACATTTCATTTTTTCCTTTCTCTCTGTACTTTACCTTTTGATACCTCCCCCACAATATGCTGCCAGATTGAATAATCACCTGGGTGTCCCCTCTCATATTATAGAATTCTCAAATAGAAAATTCCATAGCCTTTAAACTCATCCTCCCAAAAGACTTTTGCTTAAATGTTACATTAAAAAATAATGTTTCTTCAGAGACTTAAGTTCTTGTCATACAGATCTTTCACTTGTTTGGTTAGAGTAACACCAAGATAGTTTATATTATTTGTGAATATTGTGAAGGGTGTCAGTTCCCTAATTTCTTTCTCAGCCCATTTAACCTTTGAGTGTAGGAAGGCTACTGATTTGTTTGAGTTAATTTTATATCCGGCACTTTGCTGAAGTTGTTTATCAGCTGTAGGAGTTCTCTGGTGGAATTTTTGAGGTCACTTAAGTAAACAATCATATCATCTGTAAATAGTGATGTTTTCACTTTTTTCTTTCCAGTATGTATCCCTTTCACTTTCTTTTGTTGTCTAATTGTTCTAGCTAGAACTTCAAGTACTATATTGAATAGATAGGGAGAGGGAGGGCAGCCTTGTCTAGTCCCTGATCTTAGTGGGATTGCTTCAAGTTTCTCTCCATTTAGTTTGATGTTGGCTACTGGTTTGCTGTATATTGCTTTTACTTTGTTTAGGTATCGACCTTGCATTCCTGATCTTTCCAAGACTTTTAACATAAAAGTATGTTGAATTTTGTCAAATGCCTTTTCAGCATCTAATGAAATTACCATGTGGTTTTTTTCTTTGAGTTTGTTTATGTAGTAGATTACATTGATAGACTTCTGTATATTGAACCATCCCTGCATCCCTGGGATGAATGCTACTTGATCTTGGTGAATAATCGTTTTGATGTGTCCTTGGATTCAGTTTGTGAGAATTTTATTGAGTATTTTTGCATCAATATTCATAAGGGAAATTGGTCTGAAGTTCTCTTTCTTTGTTGGATCTTTGTGTCATTTTGGTATGTGGATGCTCACAGCCAACCATCTGACTGAGCACAAGGACCCCAGTGGAGGAGTTAGGGGAAGGACTGAAGGGGCATAATCTGGCATCAATGGGAGGAGAGGCCCTTGGTCCTGTGAAGGCTTGATGCCCCAGAGTGGAGGAATGCTAGGACGGTGAGATAGGAGTAGGTAGGTGGGAGGGGGGAGCACCCTCATAAAAGCAGGATAAGAGGCGATAGGATAGGGGGTTTGTAAAGGGGAACCCGAGAAAGGGGATAGCATTTGAAATGTAAATAAATAAAATATCCAATTAAGAGAAGTTTCAAAAGTTTCTATCTGATTATTGTCAATTATTTATACTAAAATATTTTCATGTGTGTTAGACAGAGAAGAAATTATCTTAATATGAAATATAAAAACAACATAACTAGGAAATTTGGGACTTTTTAAAGTTCTCATACTAAATAGGGAACTAGGATATAGATTTCAAAAACAGGAGGCCTGGGAAACCTAAGCTCACCATAACTATTGTCAGTTTTCATAATTTTCCTCTGTTTTTCCAGTTAGCATTTTGATTCATTCTATTGTTAGCCTACATTTCAGTCTTTGTTTACCAAAATCTCTAAATTCCCACAACTGAGCCAGTAAAGTAGTATTTCATACAGATGAATAAGTCTCTTGTCCAAATAGTTTAGGATAGAAACATTTATTACTTCACAGTAAAGCTTCAGTCTCTATCTACCAATTTGTTCTCTTGCCTCAAGGCTTTTATAACACAATCTTAAAATATTTCAACTTTGAACATTTTCAAAAGGCCATGGTATTTTCTCTGAGTTACTGATTTCAACTATGCTTACCTTTTTAAATATGAAAATATTTCAAACTCAGACTATGAAAACATATTGCTAAAGTTGATAACATTTTTCTTATTTGCATTCCTCACCTTCCTAATTTGTTTAGAATATCTCTGCCCAAGTAGAGTTCCATTAGAATTATAACTTCCTTCTTATCTTCTGGAGCTGACAATGAACAAAGAAACATCTATAAATTAAAATCCAGTAGGGTAAAAATAAAAGAATCAAGTGGTCTAGTCATGTAAAATCCCCTTCTGAACAAATGCAATCACTTATTTCTTTGAGTGGAAGTCTAATTTAGAATTTTCTCATTAAATTGAATTTGAGAATCCTGCTGGTTCCTTGACTCATCTGTGTATCTGATACCCAGTACATCTTAGATCCACTCTAAATTTAGAAAGGGAGAGAAAGCACTACCAAAACCAACGTCCCTATCTTCTTGAAAATCAAGTAGAAAAAAATCAGATGCTAAAGCAGTCCTCAATATGTTCTCATATGAAAAAAAAGTCTGTTTCTACTTTATACACACTACAGATAGTTCTGACAGTAAATCTTGTAATTCTTTGCATTTCCTTGTTATTTTCTCTGTTGACACACCTTATGTGTAGTATCTATGTAGTACTTGAGGTTTTAAGTGTAAAATCAAAAGAGCAATCTGTGTGTGATGGCACAAACCTGCAATTTTAGCACTCAGAATCACAAGTTCCAGGTTTGCTTTGGCTGCACAGTGAAACCCTGTCCCACTGCAAGTTTCTAAGCAAACAAAACCATAGGAGCAACAGACGTTGTGTTGTTTTGAGCAAGGTAGGGTAGCCCAATCTTTGCTTCATAGTTCAGGCTGGTCTTATATTCATGTTTCTGTTGCTTCAGCATCCCATATAATTGGATTACAGGGTTACACCTGTCTGCCTTCTACTCAATGTTAGTTATTAGCAGAAAATTTGGAGTCCAGATCTATTCAATGAGAAGCACTTTGAAAAAACTTTAATTTGTTGAATTAATTTAAAAGACATGCTTGTTTAATTCAATCTGGACTTTTAGAACAGCAAGCAGAAAAAAATCAAAACTTATAAACATTTCCATGCAAGATTCTTTTTCCTCAGTGTAAAAATCTCAGTTTCTGTAGAAGGAAAGATTGGAAAGATTTAGCTTAATTACTGAAGCCCAGGGAAATATTTTGTGATGTCAAGGATGGAAAGATTAAAATAAAATAGTACTCAAGGAGTAGCCTGTAAGAAAGCTTCATTCTTACATATTAACCATGCCTTTTATTGATCTGTTTCTTTGAAACATTTCATTCCTTTTGGTCAGACCTTTCATGAAGCTACAATCAACTTCTGAAAATTTTCCTCCTTCTTTGGTCTTCATTCATCATGATGATTTCACTATAAGTAAGAAAAACGTAACTCTGCCATAGACCCCCTACTTCAAAAAAAAAACCCATTAAAAAACCGTTTATAACACTATCCTCATTGATAATGATATCAGCATCAACTCAGTGATCTTTGATCTCTGGGGTTATTACTCTTATCAAATGAAATCAACTTTGTGCATGTGCATGCACATATGTACACACATGCACACATTTTATTTCTTCCTAAAGTTGTTTTATAATTGGTGATATATGTATATATGTATGTATGTATGTATGTATGTATTTAAATTAAAAGTTGAGTCCCTCAAAGATATTTCTTTTAATTCTTTCCTTCTGAGTTCATGGATTGCAATTTCTCCAGGTATGGATAGCATGTAAGACACCACTGTGTCGCTTAGTGATCTAAAGAGCAGGATCTCAGCCTCAAGCAATAGAAGAGACTTATATCCATGAAGAAAAAATTTCCATCTGAAATTTTATGACAGTTTACCATTGGAATTGTTGGTTAATGAACAACATTCTGTCTTTGTTTTTTTTAAAAGTTGGAAGTATGATAACAGCATTTAAAAATATATAAATAAGACATGGGTAGAAATATAAACTGGCATGCACCATGACTTTGGAATATCATTTGGCTGTATCTAATAAATCTAAATATATGCACACTTCAGAGACAAACAAGGCAACTCCTAGTTTTACAATTATCCGGGAGATTATATATATATATATATACACACACACACACGCTTACTAAAAGACTTGCTGCAGTATTATCAAAGCAACATGACTAAAAATAGCCGAGGAGCTACATATGTGCTGCTACAACAACAAAGCTACTTAAATAATACTTAAAGAATGACACCAGTAGAGATGCAGACCTGGAAGGGGGACAGCCAACAAGGCCTCAACCCTACTGAAAGAACTACAGGCAACTATGTAATGCTGAGAATGGCAGAAATAGTATTCCTCAGGGAAGAGCTAACTATTTGGTGCTCCAATACCAAATGGTCATCCCTGAAAAAGTATAAATACAAACAAAATAATATAGAATAATCATATGAATATTTATTTATTTAGAAACATGCACGCATATGAAAAAGCAAGTAAAGAAAAAAAGGACATGAATTTGAAAGACAGCAATGGGCTACATGGGGGTTGGACAAAGGAAAAAGAAGGGGAGAATGATGTCATTAAATTAATCTTAAAACAAAACCATAATTAAATTATAGTCAAAGAACTGTGCATGGCAGCATACATCGACAATCTCATCAGTTGGGAAATAGAAGCAGGAGGATTATAAATGCTAGGTTAGTCGGGTTACAAAACCACACCTATTCTCTTAAAACTAAAACCAAAATCAAAACAAAACAACAAAAATAGCCAACAAAGGGAAACTGTTGATGGGCTCACAAATAAAGAATTAGTAAATAAACTATAGTCTATTAACCCATTGAATTTTATTCAGTGATGAGAATGGATCATTCACGCAAATAGAATAGAACATGGAAATACAAAGCGTATGTTATGTTATTACTATTATATAAAATTCTCAAAATCATTTGTATTATTAGAAAATTCAGAGTGGCTTCCTCTGGTAAGGATAGTGACAGAAAAATGTCATAAGGGAGCTGCTGATGTGCTGGTAACCATTGCTTCTTAATATCAGTATAAAAACAGGCATTGATTTAGTTTGGGACTAATATATGTTGTTCATTTAGCATTATATTTGTTTTTTTTTTTTTTT
>CM052722.1:3872954-3885350 GCA_028551405.1 Uromys caudimaculatus
GATCTTTGTCCCGGCGCTGATCAGCTGTGGGGCCCTGTGGCCCAAGCTGAGGCTTCCGGCCGTCGCCGGAAGCTGCTGGCGGTCAGTCTCTGTGGCCCGCAGAAAGCGGGTTGAGCTTTTCTGCGTTCCTGGTGAGCTGTGGGGCCTAGCATTATATTTGTAACATGTGTTTTGCTATATGCATTACACATTGTATTTCAATGAAAATATTTTCTAAATTACACTAACACTTGAAAACTGGTAAGCTATCTTGATATGTACATGCTCCTTGAATTTGCCCTAGGTTTAATTGCTGTTATTATTATTGCTTCTGTTTAATTTAGTCCCAATATAAGATAGGATTGGTTGCTGTACCATGTTCATTTTGAGATTATGAGAACAATTAGATATTGCAGTTTAATTTTCACAGCATATTCTTACTTTCCTAAAACAACATTCCCATTTATTTTTCTAGAATGCCAGGCTTTTGCATAAGCAATGTTGTTATTATCAATCAGTGATGTACAAACTGTCAAAGTAAAGCAGAATTCATGTGAATTTTTAACTTTAACAAGTACCATCACAGTCCAGCACCCTGCTAATCATAGTTATGGATACTGCATCAGGAAATGGTCCTTGAAAGTTTAATTAAATCCTATTATGGAGTCTGAAATGAATGTAAGGGGTAGAGTGAGGGAAGTTAGCAAAAGATGACAGAACAGCAGTCGATTGAGTTGAATGATATCTTGCCATGTACACACAAAGATAATTAAATTCACAGAAGATACTAAATTGGAAGGTGCTGCTTTGACCAGCAAACACAGAGAAATCATTCTTTTTGGACTTGGAAAGGTTAAAGTCAGGGCAGGAAATAAAATTAAATTCAACCAGGGGAAAGTAGAAGCTGCTATGCCTGGGGAAAATAATCTGAAACACAAATATCCTGTGTGTGAGAGAAGCTGGAAAGGCCAGTATCCCAAGAGAGATCAAGGGGAGAAGCAGCACAAAAAATTACTTACCAGAACCTGATGGGAGGCTATTCTTTGCTCTTAGGAGCCATTTCTTCTTTCCCTCTGAGTTACTGTGGAATGTCTTTTAAGGTCAACAGAAATTTGATAAGGTAAAAGTGGCATAAATGTGGAATGATGTAAGAAGGAAGATAGGTGTATCTCTGATACTTGTTACTTAGGATGATCAGATTTCTTCAAAAATTATTTGCAAATGGAAATTATTATTTGTGCATTAGTGTGTATATTTGCGCAGGTTTATGTACCCTTGTTGTATCACTGTTCTTAGAAGCCTATTGATGGATTTATTTATGAGTCCCGAACTGTGGTTTGGGTCTTTTACCACCTTGACCTTCAGCTCAACAGATACAAAGTCTCTAATACTCTGAACCTTGCCTTCCTTTGTCTATTCTCCTTTGGTTGCTTCATTTACTGGAACTGTGCATAATATAAACTATTCCTGAATGCATGTTGTACATTTTATAAATAATTTGTAGGATCTATTACATGCTCTGTTTTGTGTTAAAAATATTATATTTGCTAATAGAAACTCCAGTACTAGCAAGATGTCAATAAAATAAAGGGAGGCACATTTTAGAGAAATCTCACTGAAATACTATGATCCCAGAACTCTTTGATATAGGCTAAACCCTGTTCTCCCACACACTGATCAATTATGTCATTTTTTGGCACTCTTAGAATAAATTTATTTTCTATCAAACGTGGAAAAAAAGAGTCAATTTTTACTATTTATAATGAACACTTCTAGAGTACTGTGTAAGAAATACAAATATTACCATTTACCACAAAAGATTTATTTGCAATATGCTAAAAACATGTTCGCACCCACATGCAGTCACATGCACACTCATAAGCATGCGCACGCGCGCATGTGCGCCTGCCCACACACAAACTTTTTGGACATAGTATCTTAACAGAAAGACATAAAAATAGTTTGGACTTTCAAACATATCCTGAGATGAGGACTTCAATTTAGATAATCTGTCTGACAGTTGGTCTCTGAAAGCATACAACACAAGAGTGCATTATTAAAGAGACATATTTGTGAACAACTTGACCTTTGATCATACAGGGGATTCCTCTGAGAAACCGTGTGAATTATGCTTAGATCTGCTTGACTGATGCCTCCAGAAAATAAGGGTATGGGTTCATTTACCCACAATTTCTTTATTCCTCATGGTAGAGTTGGCTTCATTTTGTTCATATCTTAAAACCAAACAAAACTCAAGAACTAAGGTGTGGAACAATCAGAACCATTTATCTTTTTTTCCAAAGGGGAAAATCCCTATGTTCATACACACTGAGATTTCTAGGAGCAATGTTGAGTGTTCACCAAAATGGCTGCTCTTGGCAGATGTTAGAATTAATAGCACAAACTCAGAAAATGCTGGCAAGTATGACATCCAATTGTAATGTCCATCTCTTGTTTGTACATGTTTGGCAGTGGTGCATATAAAATGCTGGAGTCTCAGTGAAAAACTAGTGAGAGTGATAGGCAGAGTATGTAGAAGACATATATACCAATGAGTTGTGGTGGGTTTTTTCAAATCAGGCAGAAAAATAGTTTGACTATCAAGGTGCTAGGAGAGTCTGCCTCAAAATTGTGATTCTTCCACCTAAAACAGTACGACTTAAATATGAGTCTCAAGGTCCAAACTGTTTGCAGATCCTAAGTAAGTTATAGGAGAAAAGGCCAACAAGGAGGCCTCCTTTAGCACATTGGAAAATATAATGAATTCAGGAGTATTAACCAAAGGAAGATTTCACAGATCTTTGATCACTGAATTTTGCCTCATGTCAAGTTCCATTTCATCCAGGACTAGAGAAACACACCTTGTTACATACACAGTCATGTCAGAAATAAATCTAAGAATGTAGATGGGAGCTAGAAGTAGGAAAATACAACAGCGTCTGGTAACTGTTATCAAAACAAATTCTTAACATCTTTCCAGAACTAAATGTATTCAGTTATCATGCTTCTCTAGTTGAGATATATGCACATACATTTCTAAACACAGAATGTTCATACTCTTGTCAAATTCTACTTAAATAATGTGTTAATTTTCCAAAATACATATCATTTTCTTTTTGTGAGTTAAAAAAGAATTATGCAGAATAAAAATCACAAAATGTAGTTTCTTGAAATATTATTATATGTATATAATTAGTAAACTATAAGTGTCTAACACCTATATAGTGCCCTATGTGTAGTGGCACTTGCTGTGTATTCACCATATTAAGAGTTTGTAAGAAAATCCAAAGTCTTCTTTTTATAGTTTAATAACCCTTTTCTATTTCTTTAAGAATGGCATACAATGATTTTGATAGTATTCACAATCTACTTCTCCCAGAACTCTTCCCAGACCCACCTCTACCTCTCTCTTCTCTCAAATTCATATCCTCTTTAATAACCCATACAGTCCAATTTGTGCTGTCCATATATACCATTGGGTGTATCCACTGGAACATGCAGGAGCTACATCATTAAAGAAAACTGGCTTTCCCTTTCCCAGAAGCCATCCAGTGTCCATAGTTTCTCAGTTAGGAGTGGAAGCTCTTAAGTTCCCCTCCATGCTGCAGTATTGATTGGCTTGATACTGTTCAGGTCATGTGGAAGCAACTAGAGCTGCTGGAAGTTGGGTGTAGCAGTCCTGTTGTAGGTATTAATTATACATGATCCTCCTGCCTCAGTCTCCTAAGAGAGCAAAGAAATTGAAAGTATGCACATATAAACCAACCTTCTAATGTCTTCTTTTATATTGGTTATTTTAATCATTTACATTTCAAATGTTATCCTTCCCTGTTTCCCCTCCACAAACCCCCTTTCCCTAACCCCTACCCCTTCCTCTATGAGGGTGCTCCCCCACCTGCCTACCCACTCCAGGCTCAGCACTCCAGCATTCCCTTTCCCTGGGTCATTGAACCTCCACAGGACAAAGGGTCCCCTCTCCTAGTGATGCCTGATAAGTCTATTCTCTGCTACATATCCAGCTGTAGCCATGTCTTCTTAATGTAATCACAACCTAACTTCTAAGTTTAACAATGGAAAGAGAAATTCCACCTGGAATTGTTGTGGTTGATCTGGTGCTGCTATGTATTCAAATGCTAAATTCTATACCTGAGTATCTGCTTGCCCCAAGACAAGCAAATTCTCACATACATACAGAATATTAATTTTTAATTTTTAATATGTAATAGAAAAGATAGACTTTGTAGGATAAACATTTACTTCTAATGCTTGACTTTCTATTTTCTGAGGATCCACTGATTCTTACTGTCAATCTAAGGAGGTGTGATTTTCTCTAGAAAGAACTCATGGTTCTACCTAAAATACTGCCAATGGCATGTAAGATGAACTATTTAATAGGAAGCAATTAGAATAATGTCTGAGACAACAGTAGTACATTAGAACACTATGTATCTTAGCATGATTATCTCCACAAAAAATTGGAATAAGTGGTACAACTACCATGAAACAGACACTATTTTAAGACTTTTCCCACTTAGCAACTTGCTTCCATTTTTCTTATGTTCTTTAGTATTTTCAGAAATTTTGAAAGAACCTTATAAAGCAACAGAATGTGGTTGTATTCTCTTCTAACTGGGACTCATCATTGCTAGTGTGACAATGATGTTCACCATTTGCAGTAGAGCTTACCTGCCATGCTTCTATATGAATATTTTGGAAACAATGGACACATCTATCAGAAGCTATTGTAGTGAAATGTTATGATCTGCACTTAGTGCCCAAAAATAACTAGCTGAAATGTGTTTCTCCAACAGCTCCTTTCCTGTAAAAATGGCAAACACATCAATGAGAACATTCATGAGGTTTGTAACCATTCATCTAGCCAGATTTATAGTTACACACAGAAACATGCTAAAGAATAGTGAATGAGCATCTTAATTTTCTGGTGATAAAAGATTGGAACTATATGTTTTTGCAGTAGAAAAAATGAGTCATTTTCGAATCTTGATCCATTTGGTTCATGATAGCCAAATGATAAAAACTATTTGAAAATATGAGGAGATAAGAAATTGGCATTTCCTTTCTTCTTTGTCATATATTCATTAACTATAAGCCATTTTGATTATATTTTTTCTAAATAATATGTTTAGATTTATTATTTTTTCCTGTTGTGGAAGATAGTACATTGATTTGAGTATTTTGAATAACACATTTCTAGAGAAAACAATTAAAAAATATTTAATATTTTCTTCAGAATGCACATACGATTGGCCATATCTTAAGGCATATTGCACAAGTATGCAGCAAATGCTGAAAGGATAGTATGGTAGTTTGAATGAAAATGGTCCCCATAGACTTATAGAGAGTGGCACTATTAGGAGGTATTGTTGGAATAGGTGTGCCCTTGTTGGAGGAAGTACGTTACTGGGAATAGGCTTTGAGTTTTCAGAAGCTCAATGTCACTCTCTCTTCCTCCTGATTGATAATGTAGTTGTAGAACTCTGAGCTTCTCCAGCATCATGTTTGGCTTCACACGTCATACTACCTGTCATGGTGATAATGCACTAAACCTCTGAACCAGTAAGCCAGTCCCAAAGAAAGGCTTGCCTTCATAAGAGTTGTGTGGTCATGGTGTCTCTTCACAGTAATAAAACCCAAACTAAGCCAGCAATCGTATTTTAGTGAGCATGTTTCCAAGGAAAATTGTTCTCTGTTTCTGAATTGTTTCTGAGTATTAGATGTGACTATTCACTTTTAATAACCAATTAGCAATTAGAACATGTAAGAAATATTGTCTTAGTCACTGTTCTACTGCTGTGAGGAAACACCATGACTAAGGCAATATAAAAGAGAAAAGCATTTATTTAGGGGCTTGCTTACAGTTTCAGAGGGATAGTCCATTATCATCATGGTGGAGAGCAGACAGGTATGGTTCTAAAGTAGCAGCTGAAAACTTTAAATCCTGATCCACAGGCAGTAGGCAGAGAGAGAACCTGGGCCTGGCATAAGTTTCTAAAATCTCAAAATCCACTCCCAGTAACACACTTAGTCCAACATGGTCAAACATCCTAATCCTTCTCAAAGAGCTCCACTATCTGGTGACTAAATAGTCCAATATATTAGCCTATGTTGGACATTCTCATTCAAATAACCACAAGTAGTAAACTAGAGGGTGGCTTTTTGTTATGGTAGTGGTGGGGGTTTTCCTCCTAGAGCAAATATGTAGGCTTACATATTTTTAAAACAGCTAAAGATGCTTTTCTCAATATAAATATAAAATATTCATGTATCAGATTTATGGAGCTAGCACCATACTCATTTACATTTTTCAACTTAGATATGACAAACATCTAAGCAACTTAGAACAGTTATTCATAAATTGTGTCCACGTTGGTGGACAAGTTCCTAAATTTCTGGAGCTACTTCCCACTGGAGAATGAAAATAAATTCTAAAATCTCATTCTGTTCTACATGGTACAAATGTTTATGAATATCCACTGTAAAATTTTTGGAGCCTTAAGATTTGAATTAGTATGAAAATGTCTTTTTCAACTACTGAGTGTTCAAAAAAGTTGTTTCAGTGTCTATGAAGGTAAAATAGGGAAAATTTCTCTACCAAATGTATGAAGTTTGTGATTCCTTGGAAGTGGCAAGAAATTCCCTAGGTCTGAAAATGTTGTACTGTAAGCATTAACATGAATGATGAATCTACAGATCTGTTTCTGCGAGTCCTGAGGTAAAAAATGAGGTTGTACAAGTGTGTGCAGGGCCCTATTAAAAAAGGAGGATGTATGATTTCACTCTATACCCTCAGAAATCTGAGCCTGGACAATCTTTCATATGTTTATTTTATTCTTTCCCCCCACCAAATTTTGGTAAGAATGCATTTTGAGTGCCATTAGTGATTATAGCACTTTAAAAAAAAAAAGAATAAAACTATATCTAAATGAGCCTAGACTATATACATTGTATGAAGTTTGTCTTCTAAATATGTTTATTTTTATGTAAAATTTTGATGTATTGCAGTGCTCTGTAGGTAATAAAAAACTCACAGGCATGAGGAAGTAAAGATACATTCCTTGTTTTCTCTTTCCAGATTTGTTAAACTAGAGCTGCCCATTCAGGAGCCCTTCAAAAGACTGAGCTTTCTCCACTCCAGGATGTCTTCAATTAGAAGTAGGATGGCTGACTGTTTTAGGGATGAAGTTGGCCAGATCTTTCAATAGACCATTGTAACAAATGTCTGAGGCTAGATACTCTATAAAACAATGTTTATTTTGGTTCATGATTCTGGGAATTCAAGAACATAGTACAATCATCTGCTCAGCTTCTTATGAGGATCAAATGTTGCTCAGATCATGGTAGTGTTGTGGGAAGGGTAAGCCCACATACATATAAACATTATATAGAAAAAAACCAGAGCCGGGTGGTGGTGGCGCACACCTTTAATCCCAGCACTTGGGAGGCAGAGGCAGGTGGATTTCTGAGTTCGAGGCCAGCCTGGTCTACAGAGTGAGTTCCAGGACAGCCAGGGCTACACAGAGAAACCCTGTCTCGAAAAACCAAAAAAAAAAAAAAAAAACAAAACCCAAAAAAACAAAAAAAGAGGTCATTTTTGCTTTATGACCATCCATTCTCATGATAGAACATTCTCTTAAAGAGTCTTACTGCTTTTAATTAATGCCATAATGAGATTTAGGCCTCAATGTGAGCTTTGGGGTGGACAAATTCTATCAAAATTATAAAAGTAGATTTAAAACATTATATAGAAATTCTTTTCCATTCTGTGTTTTATCATATTTAAGTTCTAACCAAATCACCCTCAACATTGTAAAGAGTACAAATATTGGCAATATGGTAATATTTCCTTTACTGTGTTAAAAATGACTGGTCAATATTAAAAAATTACCTTTAGACTTTAGTTTGTACAGACCATTTTAATAATTCAATTTTTAGCTTTGGGTGTTTTATAGACATCTGTTTAATAATAGATGATTGGAAAATTAATGGTAAAATAATGGCATATATTACTTATGACATCTTTCCTTATAAAACAAAAGGAAAAATCCCATACATAACAGCAATAATCATGTTACCTAACAATAAACCAAACAAAAATTTATGAAAATGTATACAGAGAATTTACAAAGAATGGGAAGAAGTATTTATTTGTATCAAGTGGCATATATTGTTCTTGACTGGAAAGGAAATTAACATATAAATTCAATATAGTCCTTATCATTTCAATATTACTTTTTGAAGGGCAAGATAAAATGAAACTCTTTTTACTTTTTTAAATACTTTTGAGAATCTCAGACATGAATACTCAACTTATTTTTACCCTTTCTTTCCCCTATCCAATTTCTCCCATGACCCATGATGCCCTCTCAAATTCCTGAGCCCTTCTTTATTATTGTTTCATAGAGAATCATATAAGTATATAAATACAATTGGATGGGCCGATTTAATTTTGCACATATGTGTATGTTTTTAGGGCTGACTGCTGATTAAGTAACCAATTAGAGGGCTCAGCTCTGGGGAAGACTAATCTCCCAGCAGTTGTTAATACCATGTAGGTCTTCATCTAGGATTTGGGACTCATGAGAGTTTCCCTACCACATTAGCATGTAAATTGGTCTTACTACTATTCACATTGTGTTTATATACCCCTACTGTTGAGATTAAATGGGTACAGTTCCCTGTCAGAGGTAGAAGATAAAATCTTGTAGCAGATGTCTTAGTCTGGCTCTTATAATCTTTCTAGTTCTGTTTTGGTGATATTCCCTGAGCTTTAAATAGAGATGTTGCATTGTAGATGTACCAATTGGAGATGGACAATCACCTGGTCAAATTTTCTCTGCATTTGGACCAGTTGTAGCTTTCTGTAATTGTTATCACCTACTGTAAAAAGAAGTTTCTTTGATGAGCCATAGGAGCTACATGTACCTGTGGGCATAAGGATAAGCACTTAGAATGCAGTGAGAAATCACACTGGTTTAGGAAAATAGCAGTTTCAGATTCTCCTCTGTGATCCATGGGTTCACCAGCTATGAGTAGTTGGCTCAGTTTACAGTATGAAGCATGCTTTTCATATTACTGAGTGGGCATTATCTTTAATTAAACAGCTGTTGGTTACTCTCAGCATATAAGTGTCTCTATGAAACTCTTAATAGCCTAGAAATATAAAGATGAAATACTAGAGCATATTTCCAGAACATTTGTGTATCTTCTTTAGAGCAATGTCTATTGGTATCATCTGCTTATTTTTTAATTGGATTACTTGTTTTTGTGCTGTTGACTTGTCTGGATTCTCTAACCCCATCAGATACCATACCTCTAGCTCTAGTCCTTTTCTAAAGGAGAAGTATCAGGATTTTATCCTGTCTTGTTCTTGTTTCTCTTTTCTTTTTCTTATCGGTGTGTGTGTGTGTGTGTGTGTGTGTGTGTGTGTGTGTGTGTGTGTGTGTGTAGGTGCACACATGACACCAGACATGTATGAAGGTCCAAGGTCAATCCTGAATGTTAGTCCTCACCTACAACCTTGTTGAGCAGAATGTCTCCTATTGCCTGCAGCTGTGTATACCAGGCTATCTTGAGCCTTGAACTTATAGTATTCTCCTGTCTCTACCTCTCATCTCACTATAGGAGAACTGAGGTTACAAATGTAACCATGTCTGACTTTATGAGCATTCTGGGGAACTATGAACCGAGGTTCTCATGTTTGTACAGCAAGTGATGCTCCCGCTGAACCAGCTCTCAAGCCTTTATGCCTCCTTTTTAGCCATTAAAGATAAACTTGGTACTGTGAATATCTTGTTTATTTTCCTGACGGTAGTGGTCTGCATTGTTCAGGCATATATACTTTCTCCTAATTCCAATTACCTATCTGATTGTACTTTGAAGGCTATGCTGAATATACCATCTATGAGAGTACTATCATATACAGAGAGGGTTTTCTTTACTGCTCTTGTCTACTTGGTATTCTTTGTGTTTACTGTATTTGCATAGGTATGTTTTTCCTAGTTTGGAAAATTTTTCTCTATGATATTATTAAAAGTCTGGTCTATGACACTGACTTGGGGTTATTTTCTATTTTCTATGCCTAAAATCTGAATATTTGGTCTTTTGATGGTGTTCCCTGTTTCCTATATATTCTTTTCCTTTGTTTGTAATTTTTTCACATTCCTTGCTTATTTGTCCTAGACCTATTTTGTAGGCATATATTTTTTGCAACCTACTTTTAATAAGATTTCAACCTCTCCTGTAGCCCATCACCCAGCAGAGGTAGTAGAAGAGAAGAGTTATTGGGATATGGGGGAAGTGGACCTGTTCAGCAATAGTTCTTTGGGGGTGAGCTTGATGTTCTTTGGCAGCAGTTCAGTCCTGTAGCAAACACCAGATGATTTAGCAGCTACAGAACAGTCCTCTGGGCAGGCAGACACCAGGCATAAACAAACAGTTACACTCCAGTCCTTTCAGGAAGCAAACACCAGGCAGCTGTAGTTCAATCCTGAAAAAACTACCAGGCTGGCCAACTGGCCTAAGATAAGGCTATGGAGGGAGCAAGCTGCCACAGGAACTTTGAGAGCAGTTCTTGGGCAAGTTTCAATGGCAGAGTTATCACAAGTTGAGCTCAACAACACTATGAAAGGTGAAGCAATACATGCTTGTCATTAGCAAAGAATATTGAGGCAGAGCAAACCAAACCAAGGCTCCGTGCTCCTCCCCCACAGTCTGTGGGGTCATTTATTCTCCTTCATCAAGAGTTTTTTCATATGTTTGCTATAGCCAAACATCCTTTCACCTGTGTTCACTTCAGGACAACAAACTTTCACAGGTCTGCTTTAGTAAGACATCCTTTCATCTATGTTCCCCAGCAAAACATCATTTGATATAACTAACTTTCCAAAAAACTAGAAATTTCCACTTCCTTACTTATGTTAAAATTCAGATAGTCTGCCTTCTGTTTAATTCATTCTACTTTTAAGTAGAGCCTTTCATTGAGATTTACACATTAGATATTGGTTTCCTTTTGTTTGTTTGGTTTTTTTTTTTTTTTGGTTTTTTGTTTTGTTTTGTTTTGTTTTGTTTTTTTGCTTTGGCTTAATTTATATAACTAGTTATATTCATTATTTCAATTCTTTAATTTTTTTTTATATAGTCCAGTCATTATGCCCCTCCTGGTCGGCCCTCTGACCGTTCCTTATACCATATCTCCTTCCCTATTTCCCAAAGGACATCCCCACCTCCAAGCCTCACCCCACCAAACCTCTCCATTCCCTGGGGCCTCAAGTCTCTCGAGGGTTAGGTGCATGTTTTATCACTGGGGCCAGACCAGGCAGCCCTATGCTGTATATGTGTTGGGGGCCTCATATCAGCTGGTGTATGCTGCCTGGTTGGTGGCTCAGTGTCTGACAGAACATCAGCTGTCCAGGTTAGTTGAGACTGCTGGCCATCCTATGGGGTCTCCCACCTCCTCAGCTTCTTCTAGCATTTCCCTAATTCCAGTACAGAGGTCTCTAGCTTCTGTCCATTGGTTGGGTATGTCTGCATATGACTCTTTCAACTGCTTATTGGGTCTCTAAGAGGGCAGCCCTGCTAGGCTCCTGTTTGTAGACACACCATAGCATCAGTAATAGTGCCAGGACTTGGAGCCTCCCCTTGAGATGGACCCCAATTTGGGTCTGTAATTGGGCCACCTTTCCCTGAAGCTCTTCTTCACATTTGTCCCTACAGTTGTTTTAGACAGGAACAATTCTGGGTGAGAGTTTTTGACTGTGCGACTGTGTCTCAGTCAGGGTATCTATTCCTGCACAAACATCATAACCAAGAAGCAAGTTGGGGAGGAAAAGGTTTATTGAGCTTACACTTACATGCTGCTGTTCATCAGGAAAGGAAGTCAGGACTGGAACTCAAGCAGGTCAAGGAGCAGGAGCTGATGCAGAGGCCATGGAGGAATGCTGCTTACTGGCTTTCTTGCTTCTCGTGGCTTGCTCAGTCTGCTTTCTTATAGAATTCAAGACTACCAGCCCACAGATGGTACCACTCACAAGGGGCCCTTCCCCCTTGATCACTAATTGAGAAAATGCCTTACTGCTGGATCTCATGGAGGCATTTTCTCAACTTAAACTCCTTTCTCTGTGGTAACTTCAGCTTGTGTCAACTTGACACACAAAACTAGCCAGTACAATTAACCCCTTGTCAACTTGACACACAAACAAATCACCAATAAGCCTCGACCCTTACTTCCTTATTCATCCCCAAGATCTAAATAACTTTAAAAGTCCCACAGTCTTTGCAAATTCTTACATATTAACATTTCAGTCCCTTTTAAACATCCAATCTCTTAAAATTCAAAGTCTTTTAAAAATTCAAAGTCTCTTAACTGTGGGCTCCACTAAAATACCTTCTTTCTTCAAG